>CM051822.1:106341628-106574128 GCA_028451465.1 Erethizon dorsatum
CAACAGTTTTTTAAAAATACAATTAAAATAAAGTTTAGGAAAACAGAACATCTTACCAGAAATTTCTCACACCTTTAATTTGAGAAAGAGAATTCCTATTATTAAGATCCAAGTTGAAGAACTCACTTCAGAAGCGCAGTCTTCCCTCAGAGTAGGCAGAATAGAAAACCACTGTGAGCTCCAACACCTCTCAGTCAGTACCCATGCTTTATGACATCAACTCTTTCTACAGCAGCTCTGTTTCATGGGGTTCTAAATTCCAGTCCATGCTCAGATATATTTTAGCACCAATGGAAACAAAAATGCCCGAATATTACCTTAAATCATGTAATTCATAGTCTCTCCTTTTTAGATTTTGTTTCCTTCAGAGAAATGTATGGTGTGACTGCTAATTGAAAGCAAATATGCACCTGGGCGTGGTGGCACAGGCCTGTAGTCCCAGTACTTGGGAGGCTGAGACAGGAGGAGCTCCTCAAGTCTAAGGCCAGCCTGGACTACATAGTGAGTTTAAGACCGGCCTGAGCTACATAGCAAGACTCTGTCTCAAAAAAACAAAAACAAACAAACAAACAGGGCCAGTGATATAGCTCAGTGGCATAAGGGCCTGCCTGGCAAGCGCGAGGTCCTGAGTTCAACTCCCAGTACCCGTGTATTAAAACAAACAAACAAAAAAAGTGAGATTTCAATCAATTAAAAAATAATAATGTGGGGAGACAGATACCTAAAAACACTCATATCTAAAAGGCCAATGAGACAAGACTGGTTAGACTTTATATTTTACCCACAGAGTGAAATAATATGTAGCCATTTAAGAGGATTCAAATATAGGTTCATTGGCATCATATCATACATTAAGACGTAAAAACTCAAAATATTTACTGGATCAGGATACGTGTTTTAGCCAGGTTTCTATGATTTCAGGGTACTTTGACCAAGCAAAGCCAACTCAGTTAAACGAGGGAATTATTTTAACTACAACAGGTGATTCCTGACTGCTCCGGCAAAAACCTGAATGAGGTCATGAACAGCAGGAAAGATTTCAAGGAAATAGTAACATAAGAAACATATGAAAATTTTCTCCATAAAACAAAAATCTAGCAAAAGTTTTTCAGTCAGCTTTTTCAGAACTCTGAAAAACAACTAAAGCCTTGCAGCATCCCATAAAGCATTTATTAAAGAGAAACAACCAAAGGTCAGTATAAACGGTAAAGTTTATGACACTGTCCAATAACTCGCTCTCTAGCTTCATGGTAGCCTTGAAAATTACCCACATTTCAGTGCAGCCCCCAGAGAAAAAGAATGAAGGTAGAGCTCTTTCAAAGCCCCATTACCAAAGAATTGTCATTATTTGACCTGTCCGCTGGTTACCTAGAAGGCTTCACTTGTAAGGCTGTGTTTGGCCTGACTTAGAGACCACCCATGGCAATAATCCTCCCTAGAGTTTTGGCAAAAACACTTGAGGTCAATTGATTTAACTTCTTGGCTGCATGTGGTGATGGATAACATTAGGGACAAATGACTAGCCCAAATTTTTAAAAGATAAACTGGGAATGAGATGTCCCCAAACCCCAAAGCTATAGTGATTTTAAAAGACCCTGACATCTGTCAAGGAGTCTACAAGACCATGCACGAGCGTGAGACCGTGTGCACGCCTAAGGCTGTAAGCACGCTCAAGAAAGATTTGAACGGCCCTAAATTCTCACCTCTGGCTGATACAGAGGTTCTTTCCAAGCAGGAAGTGAAGCCTAAGGCAAAGTTTTCAACTGCTTGACCAAGTGTTGAAGGCATGGTTTACATGCACACGGACTAGGCAATTTATTTTTTCCAGGCATTTAAGAAAATCTTTGCCTGGTCATTAGCTGACCACTAAGTTAGTCAGAACAGTTTTTAGTGTCTACACATAGCAAAGAACATATACTTCACAGACGTATTTGAGAAAAGTCACTAGACCAGCAACTACTCACATACAGCACAGCAATAATAGCTAGTTTGGGGTTTACAAACTGTCTTTGGAACCAGACCAGCTGAAACCAATTCCTGGCCCTTTTTATTACTCTGTAGCTTTGGAGAAATTTTCAACCTCTCTTTGCTGGTGTTTCCTGTTTAGTTATTGCTTCCACTAATAAAACAGGGATGCTAACAGTATTACCTATATCACAGCCTTTCTGCAAGGATTAAAATCTGTAAGAGCCAGTGCTGGACACCCAGTCATTACTAAACAAATATCAGCTATTATCTTCATCATGGTGATGTTGTTGTTCCTACCATCTGTAAGAACAGCTGAATTCTTTTCATAGAGATTCCCCCAACATTAGCAGAACTCACCTTTCCACATTAGGCAGAAGTCTCTATCTACTAAAATTGAAAGTTAAGTCTAATTATTTTATTTTCTGTTTTTTCTACTGCCCAATACTCACTGGAAATGAGTTGCAGGATTAGGGTGTTGTAGGCCTCTCCCAGCATACACCTTTCAGGATGGTCCTGGAGCTTCATTTATCTGCTGGAGACCACAGCTGGCACTGACAAGTATGTAGCTCCCCAGCCCCAGTGAGCAGGACTCCAGCTCCCACATGGCTGCCTGCATACAGCCATTTGGCCCATCAGAAACTGTACTTACCACAGCACAAAGTAAGCCACAGAAAAATGAGTTCTCCTGTTGGGGAATTACCACGAATTGTAAATTGACATACTATCTGTCCTAGGCTCTCCTTACCCTGCCTGCCTTGTGGAGCAGTTTTGGAATGTAGAAATCCCAGCACCCAGGTGTGGTGATGGATCTTGGTTTGTTTTCTTTATGCTGTTAAATTTGACCACTTAACTACTACTTCTGTGCTATTCCAGGGAAAGCACCGGACCCCCTCCCCTGCACTGGCTAATAAAATGGTGGCTAGCTAAGGATTCGGGGCCTTTTGTTCCTAGAATGCAACTGGTCATCCCAGAATCCCCACTGCTGCACCCTCTACTTTGTCTCTTGCTCTTTCTTTCTTTCCCATCATGTGCCATAATCCAGGCAGGAGATTGAAACCCACTGCAGGGGTCTCCAATAACTGGCACTGTGAGAAGGGTCCCTAATAGTCTCCTTGGAGCCTTGGGGATACACATATTTATGATTTCCCTACAGAGTTCATAAAAGAAAAGTGTATTAGTCATTTTCCCATCACTAAGACACAATAACCAACATCCTCAACTTAAAGGCTTATTTTGGCTCATGATTTAGTCCACAGTCGGCTAGCTCCAAGGCAAAAACAGCATGAAGGGCATGGCAGATGAAAACTCCTCAACCAATGGCAGCCGGGAAACAGGGGGTTGGGAGAGAGGGCTGGGGAAGCAGATATACCCTCCAAAGGCACACCCCCAGTGACACAACTGCCAACTAGGCCCCACCTCCTAACAGCACATTTAGCTAGGAACTCATCAATGGATCAATCCATAACAAGAAGATAATATATTAGGGACTAAAGAAGCCAGGTATCATAGCACATGCCTGTAATTCTAGATGTCAGGAGACTGAGGCAAGGAAATCATGAGTTCAAGGGCAGCTTGAGCTACATAGAGAGTTCCAGGCCAGCACTGACTACATAGTGAGACAGTATCTAAAAGTGGGGGCAGGGGGTGTGAGCTGAAGAAAGATGAGTTTAGTAAAAGAATCTTTCATCGCATTTTTAAAAAACACTTGATAATGAAACCTAATGTCTTAGTTACTCTCTTGTTGCTGAGACACAATACCCAACATCCATAATTTAAAGGAGAAAAGGTTTCTTTTGGCTCACAGTTTGTAGAGGTTTCAGTCCATAGTCAGATGGCTCCAAGGCAGGGTGGCTTGCAGAGAGGGACATGGCAGAGGATAGACAGCTCACGGCGTGGCAGCAAGAAGCAGAGAGAGAGGTGGGTGAGGGGAGAAGATATATCCTTCCAAACCATGGTCCCATTGACTCACCTCCTCCAACCACGCTTCACCTCCCAAATCACATTTAGCTATAAACTCATCAGTGGATGACTAATCCGCTCTCATAATCCAATCACCTCCCTGAAGCCCCACCCATGAGTGCATGAAGCTTTGGGGGGACACCTAGATATAAATTGTAACCCTCACTTGTGGTTGTAATTACCATGTATAAAGGAACAATCATTTTATTTTTGTCTCTTGCTTTTGGCTGAGGAGTGATGCCCTAAGTAAAGAAAAGGGCCTTAATCATTTATCTGCGTACTTAAAAATAACTCATTAAAAGAGCAATACATGTTATAGAAAAAACTGAAAGCAAAGACAATTCAAAACTTTTTATATACTCCCATCCACTCACAGACACTGTTAACAATTTCATCTTTTTCTTTTTTTTTTTTTTTTGAGACAGGGTCTCACTATGTAGTTCAGGCTGGCCTTGAACTCACTATGTAGCCCAGGCTGGTCTCTGACTCACAGTGATACTCCTGCCTCGACCTCCTGAGTGCTGGGATTACAGGTGTGTGCCACCACGCCCAGCAACAATTTCATGTATAAACATTTTTCTCTACTATCTTTTTCCTTTTAGATTTTCAAAATATTTGCATATACTGTATACATTTAAACAGGATCATATTTTGCATCCTTTGAATAGATTTTCTTCATATTTATATCATAGGTATCTTTCTATAGCTATGCCTCATTTGAAAAAGTAACTATAGGATAATTCTTTGCATGGGTTTACCACAATATATAACCTGTGAAAATGTGTGTTCCATCTAATATCTTACTATTATAAGCATATCATACCATAATTAATATAACCTGTGAAATGTGTAACCTCTCTAATATCTTACATTTATTTATTTATTTATTTATTTATTTATTTATTTATTTTGGTGGGTAAGGGGAATCAAACTCAGGACCTCGTGCTTACCAGGCAGGCCCTGCACCACTGAGCTATATCCCTGGCCCAATATCTTACTATTAGAAGCATATCGTAATTAACACTTACACGTGTTTATACATCTTATTAAGATAAACTCTCAATATAGAATTATCAGCCAAATTTGAGTTACTAGGCCAAATTACATATATTTATATATATTTATACATTGCCAAATTGTCCTAAAGACATGTGGTACTTGTATTACATCATCTTCCACTAACAGTATATAAAAGCAAATGTTTCTCCATATTATGTTCAACACTGGTTTGTGGGTGTGTGTGAGTGCATGTGGATGTGTGTGTGGTGACTGGTTGTTTTTGTGGTGTGGGGGATTAAACCCAGGGCCTTACATATGCTAGGCCAAGACTTCTGAGCTACACCCCAGCCCTAAAATGTTACCCACTTTTTATGTGGTGTTGGGGATTGAACCTGGGACCTTACACATGATAAACAGGCATCTGACCACCAGCCTGTTTTTTTTTTTGCAAGTCTTTGAAAGGACTTACCTAATCTCATTGAAAATTTGTCTTTACCTTTTCCCTTCAGCCTGGATCAAATTTATTTGCAAAACATGGTACAGGACTTTTGATAGCCTTTATCTAAGAAAGGTGCAGGACTTTGATAGCCTTTATCTTAGAAAATGGCAGAGCAGTTTTGAGGACTACCTGTCTGGCCTCTCACAATTATCTAGTGAATGAGTTTCCTGCTGGCCTCCACGGAAGCGTATTAATTCAAGACACACAGAGACTTGCGTGAGAACATAGCAGCTGTGTAGCTAGTTTATTATCAGCAATCCCAAAAGAGTGAGTACTCCCTTTACTCCACTCTCACCACAGAAGGTTAACAGTCAGTACCATAACTGAAGCTCTTCTGGGACATCAACACCTAGGCATGGCTGACACTATGTAACTACTTGTGAAATTTATAACAGCAGGCTTTGGCCTGCTATTTATTCATAATATAAATAAGGTAGCATTACTGGCTTTTTAAACCTTCTCTGCCCTTCTCCAAGAATGCATGTATAAGAAGGTATGTGTATATAAGAGCTTTTAGGTTGAAAGGCTGACATGGATGAAGGTGGGTAGCATGGCTCTGTCAAGCACACACGGCCTGCCTGATTCTACTAGTTAAGATACAATCGGTAGATGCAGGCAGTTTATTATTTAGACAGTGAAGAAGAGATTAGCCACACGTGCCAATGTCATTGTCCCGTACTCCAAAAAAATAAATAAATGAACAACTGAAAGGTGAGATGTGGAATATTTTGTTACTAAGGAGCTGTTTTGAGGGAGGCAGGACAGAAACCCTCATATCTCATCATTACCAAAGAAACCATAAGAAACTGACTTATAATATTAAAACCTCTATTAACATAATTTCTCAATTTGTATTATCAGATTTGTGGGCATACAGTTGTAAATAAAATTTCTTTATTTTCTTGTAGTATTTGTGGAATGAGTATTTGCTTTCTTTCCATAGATGTTTAGGATATATATATATATATATATATATATATATATATACACACATTTTTTTTCAATATGGGTACCGGGAGTCGACCTCAGGACCTCACGCTTGCCAGCAAGCACTTGTGCCACTGAGTGATATCACCGGCCCTTTTTTACCTTTATGTGGGTTCCAGGAGTCGAACTCAGTACCTCGCGCTTGCCAGGCAGGTGCTTATGCCACTGAGCTATCTCACCGGCCCAGGTTACATATATTTTTAATATCCCTTGATTTTAAAGATAGTCCCATTTATTCAATCTCCATGTGTTTATAGTTTCTCTAGCTACTCATATCTAGTTTCATGTCATGATTTGATAAGATTTGATCTACAATGTAGTATAACCCTGATTTTTCTTTGTGGATTTTTTTCTCTAGATGATCTATTGGTGAGAGTGGGGTGTTGAAATACATTATTGTTGCTTTGGAACCAATCTCTCCTTTTCATCTAGTATCATCTGTTTTATAATATTGGGTGCACTGCATTCAGGGTGTGTGTGTATGTGCGTGTGTGCACGTACACGTGTGTAAGGTCATCATAGCTTTTTCATGAATTGTTTCCTTTATATATAGTGAACTTCTTTGGTTTTAAGTTTGTTTTATTCAGTATGACTACAGCTTCTCTCACTTGCTTTCACATTCCATTTTCTTGGAATATCATTTTCCATTCTTTCACTTTCAATCTCAGCAAGTCTTTGCCTATGAGATGAGTTTCTTGAAGACAGCAATTTTTTATGTCATGTTTTCTAATCTAATTCGCCACTGAGTATCTTTTTTTTTTTTTTTGTGGGTACCGGGGCGTCGACCTCAGGACCTCGTGCGCCAGCAGGCGCCTGTGCCGCTGAGCGATATCACCGGCCCTTTTTTCGTATGTGGGTTCCGGAGGTCGAACTCGGGCCCTCGCGCTTGCCAGGCAGGCGCTTACGCCGCTGAGCCATCTCACCGGCCCCACTGCGTATCTTTTAATTAGAGATTCAAACCATGTATAATCAGTGTTATTATTGAAAGGGATGTGCTAGTTCCTGGCATTTTGTTGTTTCTCTCCTGGTTCTTTTGAAAAATGTTTCTTTATTCATGTCAGAGGTTTGATAGTTTACTGAACAAATAATGTTTGATATTTTCCTAATCTCATTTCCTTATCCATTCTTCTAGTGACTGGATTTCATGCTCTCATGATTGCATTTATCTTGCTTTTTCTTCTGCATGTGGGTTCCCTTCTGTTGTTTTCCATAATGCTCTTTCAGTGTTCTTATTTCTCCTTTGATTTTGAACAATAACTTTGCTGAATACAGCCATTTAGGCTGCCAGTTATTTTATTTTAGGGCTTGAAATTTGTCATTGTGTATTCTTCTGGCCTTTAGAGTTTTTGCTAAGAAATTTGTTATTCTGATGACTTGGGCTTCATATGTGACTTGGTGCTTTGTTCCAACAGCTTTTATTTTTCTAGTTAGTACATAATAATCACAATCACTGTAGGGAGCTGGTTCATGTATACGACACAACTTAATTCTTTTTTACATACCCTTCCCTTTTTCTCCCTCCCCGTCCCCTCATCTTGTTGGTCCCATTCCATTTGCAAAAGATCTATCTCCCTGTTTCCTCTTATCTTTTATTTTGCTTTTTATTTATATTTTGGGCTTCTCACATAAGAGAAACCATGCCATATTTAAGCTTATGTGTCTGATTTATTTCACGTAACATTACCGTCTCAAAGTACATCCATTTTTCTATAAATGTTTATCCTTGTTTATAGCAGAGTAGTACTCCATTGTGTATAAATTATAAATACCACATTTTCTTTATCCATTCATGTGTATAAATACATATTCTTGATGCATTCATCTGTCGATAGACATATAGAACAGTTCCAAAATTAAGCTATTATGAATTGTGTGGCTATAAATATGGGTATGCATGAATCACTGTAATATAATGTCTTCAACTGTTACTGGAATACTCAGTGTTTCATATGTATCTAAAAATCTATCCATTTCTTCTACATTCTCCAATTTATTGGAGTACAGGTTTTCAAAGTAGTTACTGCTGGGCATGGTGGTGCACACTTATAATCCCAGCACTTGGGAGGCTGTGGCAGGAGGATTGCTGTGAGTTCAAGGCCAGCCTGCACTACTTAGTGAGCCCCTCAAAAAAAAAAAAAGGTAGTTACTAATAGTCTTCTGGATTTCAGCAGTATCCATTGTCATCTTACCCTTTGCTTTCCAGTTGCACTGATATGGGTCTTTAATTTCCCTTTTTTGGTAAGGCTGGTTAAGGGTTTGTCTACTTTATTCTTTCAAAGAATCAGTTCTTCTATTCATTCTTTGTTCTTTTTGTCTCAATTTCATTAATTTCTGCTTGGGTCTTTATAATTTCCTTCCTTGTACTAGTTTTGGATTTGGATTAGTTTTGTTCTTGATTTTCTACCACCTTGAGGTGCATCATTAGGTTATTTATTCTGGGTCACGGTTCTTCTGTTATTTATTCTTGGCATTCACAGCTATAAACTCCCCTGTTAGAACAGCTTTCATTGTGTCCCATGGGTTATGGAATGTTTACTGGCATTATTGTTTGACTCTAGGAATTTTCTAATTTCCTCCTTGATTTCTTCTATGGCCCATTAATTATTCAAGAGAGTGTTGCTTAATCTCTATGTGTTAGCATAGTTTCTGTGCTTTCTTGTGCCATTGATTTCTAGTTTCATTATGCTATGATCTGATAATATGTATGGAATAATTTCAATTTGTTTTATTTAAGCATGCTTTCTGGATCAGTACATGGTCTATTTTGAAAAAAGTTCTGTATGTTACTGAGAGGAATGTATATTCTGTTGTTGAGTGGAACACTGTGGATATCTATAAAGTCCATTTATTTGAAGGTGTGATTCAAAACTGATATTTATTTGTTGGTTTTTTTTTTAAGATAGGATCTCACTTTGTAGTTCAGGCTCTTCTTGAACTCACTTTGTAGACCAGGCTGGCCTCAAATTCATGGCAATCCTCCTGCCTCAGCCTCCTGAGTGTTGGGATTACAGGCATGCACCACCACTCCCTACTACTTGATTTTTATTTTGTCTCTTTGGTCTATTTATGATAGGATATTGAGGTCTCCCACTATAATTTTGTTGATTTCTATCTGATTTTTTTTTTTTTTTTGGTACCAGGAATCAAACTCAGGACCTTGCGCTTACCAGGCAGGTGCTTGTGCCACTGAGCTATATCCCTGGCGCTTTTATCTGATCTTTTATGCCCAGTAGGTTGTTTTGTGAAGTTGGGTGCTCTGGTGTTCAGTGCATACATGTTTACATCTTCCTGTTGAATTTTTCCTTTAACCAATATGTAGTAAACTTCTTTGCTTCTTCTGACCAGTTTTGGCCTTAAGTCCACTTTGTCTAAAAATAAGATTATCTTCTTCTTCTTGTTTTCATGCTCCCATCCTGTGATTTTAGTCTATGAATTTTTTTTTGGATGCCCCATACTGTTGGGTTCCAGTCTGCCAGTCTGTGTCTTCCTTTTTTATCGGTAGATGTTTGTAGTACAGTATGATTACATTCATCAGGGGGAGTTGGTACAGGTACATGACATTTCTCAAATCCTTTTTTTTTTAACCTGCTCCCCTTCCCTCCCCTCTCTGTACCTCCTGGACTCCTTCATAGGTATTGATATAGAGATAGAGATTAGATATATAGAGAGATATATAGATATAGATAGATATGTTTGTAGGACATTATGATGACATTCCTTGTAGGAACTTGGTGCCATGTACACAGGACTTCACAACCTCCCCTCCCCTTTTTTTTTCTATTAATCTGCTTTCCCTACCCTCCCTCCTCTCACCGTCTATATTTTGGTTCCTTTCCCATGTGCCAAAGATGCATCTCGCTATTTCCTACTGTGTATTCTTTATTTTGCACTTTAGTTACATATTGCAGTTTTCATATAAGATAAGCCATGTGATATTTAAGCAGCTGTGTCTGATTTACTTCACTTAAACTTATGGTCTCAAGCTGCATCCATTTTCCTACAGATGACTCAAGTTTATCCTTCTTTATGGCAGAGTAGTACTTCATTGTGTATAAATACCATATTTTCTTTATCCACTCATCTGTTAATAGACATTTAGGCTGTTTCTAAGATTTAGCTATTATGAATTGTGCTACTATAAGACATGGATATGCATGTATCATTGTAATATGGTGTCTTTAACTCTTTCAGGAAGATACCTAGTAGAGGAATAGCTGGAGTAGGCAGAATTTCTATTTTTAGGGTTTTTTCCTACATGTAACTATTTTATAAATGTAAATTATTTCATAGATCCTCATCCGTAAGAGAGTTCTTCAACCATTAACAAAATATTGCATTCAAACTAAGGCACTGAAATAAATGCATATATTATACCACATTATCAATACACTGAAGCATCATGAAAAATATACTGAATGAAAGAATATATGATTTTTTACTTTGATAATTCATAGTAATTTAACCAGTAAATCTGAATTTCTAAAATTAGAAATGTAATTCCATACATCTGCCCTAATTAGTTAAGAAAGCTATGACAGTTTTGAAACAACTGCTTAGGTCAAATTGTATTCCACACCTAAAATGTTTGCTTATTTTCAAGTTTTCTTTCCCTCGGCAAATTCAGTTCATGTTTGCCAAAGTCAATGTATATAAAGTATTCTACACATTTAATTAACATTACAAATTTTAAACTTTCAAGTAAACAGCTTTTATCAGGTGATTATCCTTTTCGCAAACTTTTGAGAATGTTATTCACACTTACAAAAGTTTTCACAGTTAAAAAAAATGAAGGTTATTGCTGAAGACAGGTCTTTCTCTGTGGGACCTCTCCCTGGAGTGTATTTTACATGTACCCACAAAAATCTTCATTGTGTCTTCTGGCTCACTGGAAACTGGAAAATCTGCAAAGGAGGGTTTTCTGTCAGTACATCAGAAACACTGTCACAAGAGAAATCCATTAAATACATGGAGAATCATATAATTTGAAATTTAAATGCTTCATAATAGGTATATATGAAATATTTTCATAGATTCCTGAAGGTATATTCACAAAATTTTAGCTATTTTCTGCATCTGAAAGATAAGTTCATTGATTTTATCATCCTCCCATTTTTAAAGAATTGTCACTATTTCTGCTTCAATAGAGGGCTCTGACACTGCTATGTAAATGTTACCAACGATAAATATTTTCTATGATGTATATGCTCATTTCCTAGGGTAAAGGACAAGAGGAGAAGTCTCCTCCCTCTCTTCCCAATCTGCCATGTAGAAGGATGGGAGCTAGGAGAGGAAGCACCCTTAGAGCAGACTGGAGTGGGTTGTAGTCAGGTCATCTAGTTATGCACAGAGTTCCTGTTTGTGATTCCTGAGCCTTTAGTAAAAACCTCACTCAAATGTCACATCCCTGTCTCACCTGTGCTATAGACAAAGCACAGGTTACGTCATGATTAGTTCGAGTTAAGAAGAGATAGCCTAAGGGAAACTGTGGGGGACAAGGATAAAACTTAGCGGCAGCAGCCCCACTTCAGTGGTATCTTCTATAGACCATGACTGAACAAATAGCCTTTATTTTCTTATGGTAGAAGCATATTAGGGCAGGATTTCCTGAAAAGTGGTACCTCTACCACATCCCTAAGAATCACTTAACACTTCAAATGCAGTGTTCTGGAACCATTCCAGATACAGTGAATCAGAACGTTTTGAAGTTTCCCAAGTGATTCTTACACTGGGGAAAGCGTAAGCATCACTGTGAACCATTCACTGCTTTACAAAGTAGGGTCCTGTAAAGCAGGTGCCTGAGACCCATTCAGGGGATTTGTGATGTCACAACTTTTTTCATAGTATTCTAAGTATTAACATGTTCCTTTTTCATTCTTTCTTGTATGTAATTTAATGGTATCTTCCAGGGGCTACATGACATACAACATGGCAACACAGTGAATGCAGAAGCAGATAAAAATTCCAGCTGTACTCTAAGTCAGACAGTAAAGATATCTGCAGAAAAAAAAATACAATGCCACTTATCTTACTCCATCTTTTTATGTTTTGGAAGCAATATTATTAAGAAATGGGGTCTCGCTGTGTTGCTCAAGCTGGCCCAAACATTTTTTGTTAAATTATACCATATTAAGATTTTGTTTGTCGGTTTGAGACAGGGTCTCGCTATATAGTTCTGGCTGTCCTTGAACTCACTATGTAGGCCAGGCTGGCCTCAAACTCACAGTGATCCTCCTGCCTCAGCCTCCCAAGTGCTGAGATTCTACAAGATACAGCTATTTAATTAAGATTCTAAAAGAAACAGCTATTTAATATATTTTATGTTGATTGATTGGTATTTGAAAATAAGTGTATTTTTCCTTCTGATTAGCCTTTTGGAAAAAGTGTGGTGACTGTAGCGTCCAGTCATGTTACTTCCTTAAATTGTAATTATTAAAAGTCCCCTCATCAGGAGAGAATTAACTAAAGTTCCAGCAAATCTGACTTCCTTCTCCCAGTTTTGCATGTCAACTCCCAACTATCATTTTTTCTGCAAAGTTTCCAGTCTCTCAAAAATCAATACTATGATGTTCAAACCAGAAGGGGAACTAGGGAGGGGGGAGGGGAAAGGGAAGGAAGGGAAAAGGAAAAAAAGAACAGAAGGGAAAAATTGAAACAAAGCTTTCATGAATAAGGAGGGGAAAGGGGTTGAAGGGAGAGAAGGGAAAAGGGGAAAAAGGAAAAGAAGAATAAAGATATATCATGTACAGGTACAAATTCCATATGATGAATGTTATCATTATGTATATCTAAAATGTACCAATAAAATTAATTTTTTTAAAAATACTATGAGGGGGGCCGGTGAGATGGCTCAGCGGTTTAAGCGCCTGCCTTGCAAGCGCGAGGGCCCGAGTTCGACTCCCGGAACCCACATACAAAAAAGGGGCCGGTGATATCGCTCAGCGGCACGGGCGCCTGGTGGCGCACGAGGTCCTGAGGTCGACCCTCCGGTACCCACAAAAAAAAAAAAAAAATACTATGAGGGTTGGGGATGTGGCTCAGTGGTAGAGCACTTGTCTAGCTTGCACAAGGCCCTGGGTTCAACCCCTAGCACCACCGAAAAAAAAAAATAGAAATTCTATGAAAGTTCTTTAAAAGGTTTGGCAGCTTGTTTTGTTTTGTTTTGTTTTGTTTTGTAGTCTGAATGATTAGAGCATTCTGGTAAATCTGCTTCTTCCAGAGTGAGTGTCTTATCTATCAATCTGAGAAAAGGAAGAGCTGTTGCGAGGGAGAAGGGAGGATGTCTCTAAGATCTGCAGTACTTTTCACTGAAGTCTTCGATATGGCTTACCCTATGAGAAATGTTAAATTTCTGGACAATCCTTTTCCCATTGGCTATCCATATCTGTATATTAGTGATGGGCTCCAACATGTTCAGTAAAACAGCAGACAAATTATTGTTATTTTCAATGGTGTGTGTGTGTGTGTGTGTGTGTTTGAGACGGGGTCCTGCTTTGTAGCCCAGGCTGGCCTCGAACTCATGGCAATCCTCCTGCCTCATCCTCCCAAGTGCTGGGATTACAGGCATGTGCCAATACACCCAGCTTCAACAGTCTTTGTTTTAGAAACAATTTTTGGTGTGGCACTTCCCAGTCTGACCTTGCCCTAAGAAGGGTTGAAATGCAGACTCCCTACATATACATACTTCATTTTTCTTATCTTCAACTTTAACATCCACCTCCTCCATACTATGTACCAGTTTACACTCCCATCAACTATGAGGAAGCGTTCCTTTTTCCCTCACAGCCTCTCCGGCATTTGTTATTATCTGATTTTTTTTTTTTTATGTGGGTACCAGGAGTCGACCTCAGGACCTCGCACTTGCCAGCAAGCGCTTGTGCTGCTGAGCAATATCACCGGCCCTTTTTTTCCTTTATGTGGGTACCGGGAGTCAAACTCAGGACCTCGCGCTTGCCAGGCAGGCACTTATGCCACTGAGCCATCTCACCAGCCCTGTTATTATCTGATCTTTTAAAATTTTCTTGCATATAGCCATTCTTTTTGGAGTCAGATGGACTCTCAGTGTTGTTTAATTTGCATTTCTCAAATGGCCAGCAATGTCAAACATTTTTTTCACATATTTACTGGCCATTTGTCCTTCTTAATCTGAGAAGTGTCTATTCATTTCAGATTCCCAATTTTTTGACTGGGTCTCTATATTTGGAGGCTCTAATTTTTTGAGTTCTTTATATATTCTAGATATTAGTCCTTTGATGAGTAGCTGAAGAAAACTTTTTCCCATTCTGTGGGTTGTCTCCTGTTGGTGGTTTCCTTTGCTGTGCAGGGTTTTGTTTTGTTTTATTTCATTTTGTTTTTGTTTGTTTGCTTGCTTTGGTTTTTTAAAACAGGGTCTCACTATGCAGTTTAGGCTGGCCTGGAATTATGTAGCCCAGGCTGGCCTTAAACTTGTGGCAATACTCCTGCCTCAGCGTCCTGAGTGCTAGGATTACACTGTGCTGTTAACTTCATGTGATCCTTTTGTTGATTTTTGGTATTCTTTCTTGTGCAACCAGGGATCTGCTCAGAAAGTCTTTGCCTATGCCTATGTCTTCAAGAGTTTTACCTATTTTGTCATACAGAAAATTAAGTGTTTCTGTTTTAATATTCAGATCTTTGATCCATTTTTACTTTAGTTTACTGTATGGTGAGAGGTATGGTTCTAGATGCAGTCTTCAGCATATGGAGAGACAGTTTTCCCAGCACCATTTGTTAAAGAGGCTTATCTTTCCTCCAGTGAAAATATTTGGCCACTTTGTCAAAGATAAGGTAGCCAAGTGTGCCTGGAATTGTTTCTGCATCCTATATCCTGTTTCATAGATCCACAAGTCTGGCTTGTTTGTTTTGTTTTGTTTTATACATTACCATGCTGTTTTTATCACTGTAGCTTTGTAGTATAACTTGAAGTCCAGAATTGTGATATCTCCTGTCTTTCACCTGTTGCCCAGAATTGTTTTTGCTATTCTAAGTCTCTTCTGGTTCCATGTGAATTTTAGGATTGTTTTCCCTAGTTTCATGAAGAATGCTATTGGTGTTTTGATTGGGATTGTGTTGAAACTGTTTAACAGTTTTGGAAGTATAGCTATTTTGACTATATTGGTTCTGCCTATCCAGGAACAAGGGATATCTTTCCTTTTTTTTTTTTTTTTTAATGTGGGTACCAGAACTTGAACTCAGGACCTTATGCTTGCCAGCAGGCACTTGTGCCGCTGAGTGATATCACCGGCCCTTTTATTTCCTTTATGTGGGTACCGGGAGTCGAACTCAGGACCTTGCACTTGCCAGGCAGGTGCTTACGCCGCTGAGCCATCTCATCGGCCCTACATTTTCTGATATCCTCTCTACTCTCCTTTTTCAGAGTACTATAGTTTTCATTATAGAGGTCTTTCACTTCTTTGGGTAGGTTGATTCCTAAGTATTTCATTTTACTTGATGCAATTGTTATAGGTATTGTTTCCCTAATTTCTCTCTCAGTAAGTTTATTATAGGTGTATAGAACACTACTGATCTTCAAGTATTGACTTTGTATCCTGCTATGCTACTAAATTTGGTTAATTCTAGGAGCCTTTTGGTAACCTTTTTGAGGTCTTCTATACAGATAATCATGTCATCTGCAAATAATAATTTAACTTCTTTTCCTATAAATATCCCTTTTATTTCTTTATCTTGCCTGACTGCTCTGGCTAATATTTCGAGAACTATATTGCACAGCAATGGTGATAGCAGACACCTTTGTCTTTTTCCTGGTTTTAGAGAGGAAGCTTCTCTCCATTTAATATGATGTTGGCTATTGATTTTTCATAGGTGGCTTTTGTCAAATTGAGATAAAGGCATTTTATGCCTATTTTTTCAGGGTTTTTATCATGGAGGTTGGATTTTATCAAAGGCTTTTTCTGTATCTATTGAGATGGTCATGTGATTTTTTTTTTTTACCTAGCCTCTGTTTATGTGGTGTATTTATAGATTTGTATATGTTGAATCATCTCTGAATCCTTGAGATGAAGCCTACTTGGCCACGGTGTATAATATTTTCGATTTGCAGCATTTGGTTGGCCAGTATCTTATCAAGTATTTTTGCATCTATGTTCATTAAAGAGATCGACCTGTAGTTCTCTTTTTTTGTTGGGTCCTTTTCTGGTTTGGGAATCAGGGTAAAGGTTGCTTCCTGGGATGACTTTGGGAGTACTGCTTCCCTTTTGATTCCATTAAAGAGTTTGAAGAGTATTGGTGTTCGATCTTCTCCGAAGTTCTTGTAGAATATGGCAGTGACTTTGTTGGGACTAAGGCTTATCTTAGTAGTTTTTCAATTACTTCTTCAATTTCATTGACTGATACTGAATTATTCATGGTTTTGTATCTTTTTCGTTCAGATTTGGTACTAGTTCATATATATCTAGGAATCTAACCATTACTTCTGAATTTTCCATTTCAAAGCCATTACCCTAGATCTTCTGGATTTCAGCAGACTTTATTGTGGTTTCACCTTTTTCACTTCTAAGTACACAGATTTGTGTCTTTTCTTTCCTTTTTCTGGTAAGACCGGCTAAAGGTTTGTTTATTTTGTTTATTCTTTCAAAGAACCAGCTCTTCATTGATTATTTGTAATTTTTTAGTCTCAATTTCAATGATTTATGCTCTAATCTTTACAATCTCCTTCCTCATGCTAGCTTTGGGTTTGGATTTGTCTTGTTTTTCAAGATCCTGAGGTGTACTAAAAGGTTATTTGAGTGCACTCTGTTTTTCAGTTGTGGGCATTCACATCTATAAACTTCCCTCCTAAGACTGCTTTCGCTGTGTTCCATAGGCTCAGGTATGTTGTATAGGCATTATTGTTTGATTCTAGGTACTTTCTAATTTCTTAATTTCTTCTGAGATCCATTGATTATTCAAAAGGGTATTGTTTAATTTCCATGTGTTTGCATAATTGTTGTGGTTTCTTTTGCCAGATTTCTAGTTCCTTTGCACTATGACCTGATCATATGCATGAGATAATTTTGATTCTTTTGTGCTTACTTAAGCATGCTTTAGTGGCTAGTATGTGGTCTATTTTGGGAAATGTGTATTCTGTTGTTGCTGTAGATATCTATGAAGTCTATTCATTCAAAGGTTTGGTTCAACTCTGGTATTTTTTTGTTGATTCTTTGTCTACTGAATCTATTTGTTACAGCATGGTATTACAATTGTGTATGTGTTTATCTGATTTTTCATGTCTAATAGCATTTGTCTTGAGTTGGGTGCACCAGTTGGTTCATAAATGTTTATAATTATCTCTACCTGTTTAATTATTCCCTTAACCAACCGATAGTAAACTTTGCCTCCTCTGACCAGTTTTGGCCTTAAGTCCATTTTGTCTGAAAATAAGTTATCGATTCCTGCTTGTTTTTCTACTCCCATTGGATGGAATATTGTTTTCTATCTTTTGAATTTTAGTCTATGAATTTCTTTGGAATAGGTTTTTTGTATATAGCATACTGTTGTATTCTTTTTTGTTGTTGTTTTGTTTCATATTTTATCCAATCTATCTGTGTCTTTTGATTGGGGAACTGAAGCCATTAACAGTGTGAGATATTAATAAGGTGGTAATTCCTAACATTGTGCTCTTTCTAATCCCAATTCATTTTAGATTACTATTCTTTGTATCATTTAGCAGCTGTTGGATCCTTTTTCCATGATCTTCTGCTGTTTTTATGGTATCTCTGAGTGTAAGGTCACCTACATCAGCCCTATCTTCTAGTTCTTACACTCTCTCCTCACATTTGTCACTTCTGCTGCCCATACTTTTAGTAGAATTTTTTATCTCCTGGATTTTTGTTTGGGTCCTTTTCATGGACTCTAATCCTTTTTTAAACTGCTCATTCATATTTTATATCATTCTGCTTGGCTCTGCTAGCCAAACACTATCAGTGTCTTCTGTAAATTCATTTCCTCTCTGTCAAGGACGTTGGTTGTGCAGACAAGAATGGATATTTGTTACCTAGGCTGCTCGGATGTTCTTTCTGTAACCTATTAGGCTATGTGCCCCTTAGAGAGAACAAATGTGGGATATTTACCCTTGTCTTCTTTATGTTGCATATCAGGGGGTCATCATGAATGGTTTGTGGCCAGAATCAATAGCAATACCTTTCAGCTGCCTTGCTCATCAGTGTGAGTTAGGATGGAACACAAAGATTCCCCTACCAGAAATTAACCCAGTGTTACTCTCCACACATGCCTAGAGCAGGTCTGACATTGGTCACTGCAGTGCATTACACTCTCCAGCACCTATGGTGATGTTTGCTTTGTGGTAGGGGAAAGAGTATGGGGTTTCGTTGCCATGTGATCTAGAGGAGGTAGAAGTGAGCCCATCACACACTCCACTTACTATGACTGGTATTCTGAGACTTAGCTCCTGCAAGTAATCATGTGTGGCCACTTGTTTCACTGACTCCCACATGTGGCACCCCAAGTTGCTGGTCCTAAAGGGGAAGCAACCTTTTTGCCCTTACACGTCAGAGATCAGTTTACCACTGGATAAAGTTCTCAGCTCTTTTGTTTCAGATGCTCTCCCCCAAAGCCAAACTGGTTGTCAACAAGCAGAAACTTGCTTGTTCAATATATCAGTATTTGCTGTGGGTTCCTAAAGGCAGGAAAATGCAGAGAACTTCACTCTCAGAGCAGAAAGCTCACACAAGAACTTCTCAAAATGGCTATAAATATATGCTAAAAGTGGAGAAAACTTTCCCAGTGCCAGTATGCTATGTAGATCCCAGATCTATCTGTTCAGACTGCACTTCTACATGATGCTGAATCTTGAGCTAACTATGTTCTCTGGGTATTTCCCTCTTTTACATCTACCCCTGCCCTCTGCTGCACTGTCATGCAACAGGCACTGGAGCACTCTTCTTACTGTGTTCCTATGCAAGTCTCAGTTTTTCCAAGTTTCTATGTGTTCATAATTGAACTAGAGTGCTTTCCTACAATCAGCTATTGCAAAGAGTAGCTGCTCTCAGATGTCTTGACTCTGTATCAAGAAGCAGCAGGTGAGTGCTGTGTACATCTAATCCACCATCCTGTCCTCTCTTGAGGCAGTTTTTGTTGACAAACCTTCAAGTTCACCAATGGTGGGGGGGGCAGTTTGGTCAGTCCGGTCACCTGGTAAATCTATAAAAGACCTTAATTTCTCTCACAGTGCTTTTGATATATACCATTTCCTTTTTAGTATTCCTTAGTTTTTAACCACATTGCCCACATGTTCTTTTTTGTTAATTTTTATTTTTATTATTATATGTTTTCAGTACATAATTGATTACATTCATCATGGGGAATAGGTATGTGCATATAACACACTTTAATTCTTTTTACTTCCTCTGCCCCTCTTTGTCCTTATGTTCTCACATACTACTTTTTACATTAGATCCCTTAATATACTATTTTATATTTCTTATCGAGTAGTCCAAAATCTGTGCCTAAAAATGAATCTAAAAATGATTCTGATTCTCTTTCCTATCATTTCTTTTTACCATGCTTTATAACTTCTTGTTGAAAGTTGGATCTGATGTATTTAAATGAACATATATGAACTGAGGTAGTTATTCATGCGAAGTTTATGTCAACCTCACAAAAAGTGAGGTTTTGTTTGATGTTTATTTAGCTATAGGTGTCAGGCTTCAATTCCTTCTATTATTCTGGTTTTCATCTACCCTACTGTCTTTGGGTTTCCCTAGAAACTCCTATTAAACTGGGGTCTGTTTTTATTGTTCTCTCACTTATAATCCACTAGAGCCCTGTTCATATACTATTATCGTATGATTAAATCTCAGTTTGTTCAATAAGCATGAGTCCCTGGGCTATCACCTTCAAAGGCATTCCGTAGCCTTTTTCTACTCCCTTTAAAAGATATAGAAAGGTTAGAGGGTCCTTAAATTACCTAACTGCCCTTCCCCCAGATCAGATAAGGCTCTAGCACACCAATGGCAAATCTTTTAGAGACCCAGTGCCCAAATTGCAACCCCAAACCCACTTATTTATTGCAAAGTGCCAACACTGCAATTAACCTGAATACCAAGGTTTTAGTTTAGAAAAAAACAACTCTTACATTAACATCTTTTGTCTTAAAAGAAAAACACAATAACAGCTTTCAATGATACAAACAGCTTTTTACCGAAAGGTAAAAGCTTGGATTTGGCATGCCTTTGCACAGTTAATGTGATCTTTGCTGTTGTATACATGCTGATAATTTGTCAAACCTTGGCTCATACTTTGTTAGTTTGAGAGCGACACATGCAGCACTCACGTCATCTGTCTGTTTTCTTGTATCAGATTTGATATAATTCAAAGCTGAAAACAGTTGCTCACAAGCATAAGATGATCCAAATAAAGTAAGAAAAGCAATCCTAAGTGCTTTCATTGACTTAAAATTATTTGGCAGAGAATTCCACACTTTAAGGATTTCATTTGCAGAATTACCAACTGTTCTGTCCTTTGTCATCCCTTCACATTCTATCGTCTCTATCTTCTCAAGTGTTGCACGCAGGTCATAGAATTTATTTTTCCAGATAGAGCTTTCTTGAAATTCCAATAGTTCCATTTCCAGATTTCCAAAATCTAACCAGTGTAAGCAGGAAAGATCAAGTTCTTCAAATTTGACTTTATCTGGAGAAGTAAGAAAACACAGGGTTGTCTCCATCTTATGGAACTGTAAAAATCTGTTACTAAAATTTGCCTTTGCAGCTGCTACAATGCTAGAAAAGTCCTTGTAGATTTCCTGATGGCTTGTAGGATTGTCTGCAAATGTTCTAGAATTTTCTAAATGTATTTTTAGATTTGGAAAATATTTCAGCTGCCCACTTTCAAGGTCTCTTTCAAAAACCTGCAGTTTTTTCTCAAATGTTTTGATATCATAAAACATCCTTTCTGCTGTCTCCCCTACACTTTGTAGTTGTTTGTTCAGTACATTGAAATGTAGTGTAAAATCTGTAAAAAACATGAGGTTATTAAGCCAGGTCATATCAGTGAGCTGTGGATAGTCCTGCCCTTTTTCATTCATAAACAGCCTAATTTCATCCAAACAGGCTACAAATCTCTCCAGGACTCGTCCTCTGCTCAGCCACTGGACATTACTGTACGTAAGTAAAGCATTATACTGTGCCTGAACCTCATCAAGCAGTGCTTGAAACTGTTGAAAATTACGAGCACGAGCCATGATGTAATTCACCATTTTTGTGACATCTTTGAGGATAGCATCTAATGTTTTGCTGCTTCCCCTGGCACAGAGAGCTTCTTGATGTATAATACAACGAAACTGAATGATTGGATGTTTTGCTTCTTTAACAAAGAACTGTATGAAACCAGATGTTGCCCCCACCATGTGAGGTGCCCCATCACTAGTAACTGAAACCACTTTTTCTGGTCTTATGTCTTGTGACAAAAAAGCCTCCATTATAGCATTGTAGATATCTACCCCTTCTGGTCTTCCAGGCAAAGACACCAGTTTCACCAGCTCTTCTCTCATGATGTCACCAACTGCATAACGCATAATTACTGCTAACCTTGCATGATTATTTATATCTGTGTTTTCATACAAGCACATGGAGTAACAGGCTGCCTTTTGTAAGTCAGTGGTGAGCTGCTGACTAACATCACTTGCCATGCGCAGGACTCGATCTTTAACCGTATTTCTGCTAAGTGGCATCTCAGAGATGCGTTGTATAATTTTATCCTTGTTTGGGAGATCATGAAAAAGGGAATCACTCCCAGACAACATGGCCATTTTGATAAAATCCCCATCAGACAGGGGCTTACCGTGTTTTGCTATGCACAGTGAAATTTGAAAGCTGGCAGCTGTCAGATGATTTGTTTTAGAAAGATAGTTGCAAAAACTAAGATACTGGGAATGACATTTCCTCAATTTTCCTTCTAGAAACTCTTTCCTTTCAGTTTCACCAAGTTCAGCAACACTTTTGTGGTTGGTGTCAAAGTGCCGTTTGACACTTGATGTGCGACACACAACACTTTCACTACATAGAATACATAATGCTTTCCCATTACTTTCAATCACTCCAAATGACTCTGTCCAGGCCTGTTGGAATGATCTTCCACCATCTGTTTTCAGTTTTGCTTTTTTTGCTGTTGTCATTTCTTCATGTTCAAGACTTGGAGTCTACAAAAACACAAAATAAAAAAAAAAAAAAAAAAAAAAAAAAGAAGCACCCAGTACAAATCTATCCCTATACCAAAAATAGCTATTACTATTAGTTAACACCAAAGAATTGGATATTCCCTGAATCAATAATCTATGGCAGTGATTCTCAGCTTGGAGTTCCTCTTGAATTTACTGACCACCAGCACAAGATGGTAATGTTTCACTGACCACCAGCTTTTGGCCTGTGAGTGCATTTCCTACCTTGGGGGGGGGCTTCTGTTAAAATCACAGTCAGTCCAAGCAAATATATATACCCTTGCTCTTGTTTTCAAAAATTCTTCACAAACAACTAAATATGACACTGCAGATTCAATATGCCAGGGGGACAGCACAACATTAAAAGAATCTCAGTCTCTTAATTAGAACATCTCTGTGTTAAATCTTAGATATTAAATTTCAATTTTTCATAAGAAAACTCGAAGCTAAAATGGTTTTTGTTTGTTTGTTTGTTTGTTTTTGAGACAGTCTCACTACCTAGTGCAGGCTGGCCTTGAACTTGCTTATGTAGCCTAGGCTGGCCTTAAACTCACCACAATCCTCCTGCCTCAGCCTCCTGAATGCTGGGATTACAGGTGTGTACCACCACACCTGGCTCAAAGTTAAAATACTGTGTTAATAAAAACAAATGTATTAAAACAGCCAGTCCAAGCAAATTTTATCTATACACATATATAAGTGTATATATATATTATATATATATATATGTATATATGTATAGATGCGTATATATATATATAGATGTGTATATATATATAGATAGATAGATAGATAGATGCGTGTGTGTATATATGTATACATATATATATATTTCTCCTCAGCAGCCACACAAAAGCTCAGATGAGTTGTGGCTGAGTCATTGCTTGTGACATCATCACCTGATACCACTACTCCGTCATGAGCATGCACATGGACCCTATGTGCACTGTTATCTGATGCTTGGCTCCTGGTACAGCTTGGCTCGGGGCTGACAGCAAGGGCTCTGCATGCCCACTGCAGCACACATGCCATAGGTTCACCACCACTGCCCTGGTAGTTTTCCTCTTGAGGGTAGGGCTTTGGGTAGTGTATCAAAACCATTAATTTTTCACTGGACATATTTCAAAATGGTTGCTTTACCCCTACCCATGCACAAAGCAACAGGGAATTTTCTCCCCAATCATTTCTATGAGATTCAGGTAGTTTCTGGAAGTAAAAAAAAAAAGCCCGTAGAGGTTCTCTGAAGGGAATCTATACTTGACCTCCAGGAACCCATCAATGATCATTTTAAGTGTTCCCACTAGTCAATGCCTCAGGAAGAAGTTCCTGGTAAGCTGCTCTCAACTTTGATTTTCTAGACTTGCCTCTCCAGTTTCAGAGTTGCTATTTGCCCTGTGACCTCAATTATCTGATATATTTTTAAATGATATCTGCCCTGTGACCTTAATTATCTGATAAATTTTAAAAATGATACTGATATTCAGTTTGCTCAGCTTTCTTCTTATGAAGACAGCTCAATGAATTCTAAGCTGTCAGGACTGAAACTATAAGAAGTGTTGAGCTGTGTAAAAATTAGGATTATGAGCTCAACAAATAAAAACTATTTAGAATTTTCAATGTATTAAGAATATAAAGGGTCCTGGAACCAAAATGTTGAGGAATCACTGTGCAAAGGCACACTGTTAGCAATAATACTTATAATCTATTATGTTATAATAAACTGCTCTTTAAAATAGTCGAGGGCCAATGAGATGGCTCAGTGGTGTAAGCGCCTGCCTGGCAAGCGCAAGGGCCCGAGTTCAACTCCCGGAACCCACATACGATAAAAGGACCGGTGATGTTGCTCAGCGGCACGGGTGCCTGCTGGCACGCGAGGCCCTGAGGTCGACCCCGGTACCCACAAAAAATAAAAATAAAAAATAGTCGAGGGCCGGTGAAATAGCTCAGCAGCATGAGTGCCTGCCTGGCAAGCACGAGGTCCTGAGTTCGACTCCTGGTACCCACATACGAAAAAAGGCCAGTGATATCGCTCAGCAGCACGGGCACCTGCTGGCGTGTGAGGTCCTGAGTTCGACCCCTGGTACCCACACACACACACAAAAAAAAAAAAAATAGTAGAGCCTTGTGATATTGTTGGAAAAGTTTCAATTATATCCTTTATCCTTAAGTAAAAAAAATACCATTTATAAATCATAATAGGAGTAATTTAGTACATTAAAATGAGGTAGGGTTAGGAACACAGCCCAGTGGTAGAGTGAGTGCTTGCCTAGCATGCACAAGGCCTTGGATTCCATCACCAGGACTATAAACTAAAGTTGAGGTCACCTGGACACAAGCACAATGATCCTATCATTGAAAATAAGACTGAATTTACTACCTTCTCCCTTTCCTACTCCTCCTAACATTATGAATGAGTCCAAAATAACCTCTATCATTATTCATATCAATTCCATTCAACAAATCTGTTCTCAACACATGACAAACATGAAATTAGTAATTTCGACAACTGTTTCAGATGGTTGAGAAAACAAAATCAGGTGAATACAGTATTGAGAATTATTTGACAAAGTCCTAGACCAAAGGAGAATTATAGATCTAAAACATGTAAGGGCAGCACACAGAAATCAGCAAATATGTAGCAAAGAGGAGGCCTGTGTTTGGTATTAAATAATAAATGGGATTTCTTTCCTGCTGTCCAAAAGAAACACCATTCTACATAAAAGGAAAAACATATGTAAAACTGGACGGAACCAGGGGACAGGCAGGAGGCAAGGTAAAAGAGCTATGTATGCCATGTTGAGGAATTCAGTCAGGAGCATCAGGCACCAGAAAGATCAGAGGGCATGTAAAAGGTAAAATGGAGGACATGAGGCTGAAAAGTTAATAACTAGTAACCATTCAGATGAAATTGGTGATTCAAAACAGTGAGAAACGAACTGGGCATAGCGGGACATGCTCCTAATCCCAGCACTCGGGAGGCAGAGGATTGCCGAGAGTTGCCGATGGCTTAAGTAGTGAGTTCAAGGTCAGCCTGAACTACATAGTGAAACCCTATCTCAAAAAACAAAACGGGGCTTGGGATACAGCTCAGCAGCACAAGCGCCTGCCTGGCAAGTGCAAGGTCCTGAGTTCGATTGCCAGTACCAAAAAAAAATTTTTTTTTAATTTAAAATAAAAAATAAAAATGTAATAAAATAAAAAACAAAACAAACCTGGCATAGTGGCACACGCCTGTAATGCCAAAATTCAGGAGGCTGAGGCAGGAGGATTGCCATGAGTTCACAGCCAGCCTGGGCTACATAGTGAGTTCCAGGCCAGCCTGAACTAAACAGCAAGACCCTGTCTCAAAAAAAAAAAAAAAAGAAAAGAAAAGAAAGAAACAAAACAAAACAAACAAAAATAAACCTGTGAGAAATGGAGAAAGGCAAGAAAGTTTTTCTTTAAAAACCAAAATGAGACATGATTTATTGAACATGTGGAAATAAAACAAAAGGGAGAGCACACCAGTCTTTAATTTTCTGACTTGTCTTTCAGCCTCATTTAAGGACGTACATAAAAAAAATCTAGCTAATATTGATCCTCTTCATGAAGCTGAAAACTGGTAATTCTGAGACTATTTTTGTTTGGACGGCCCACATAGGATAACATGGATCAAAGACTACATATGATAACAAGAATCAGAACATGTAGAACAGAAATACTGCCATACCAAGCTTGCAATGAGTCCAGAGTACTAATCTTTGCAATCATTAAAACTAAGGCTTTTACAATTAAAGATGTCTAACTTTTTGTATTCTGTACATATCACATCTTTGATGCTGTTTCACTTATAGTAAATCCAACAAAAACACCCTCTGGATGAGTGATTACCTATAGAAAATACAGTCACAATTTTCACGGCATGATCCACACATAAATAGAAGCAACAGTACTCTCCATTATAATCAAGTACACATGATAACTTAAGAACACAAATGAAAACTTAAGTACGAAGACTGAATTATTTTCCACTTAATCATGAGCCCAGAATACAAAGTAATGAGGAAAAAAAAAAATCAACAAGTCCTGGAAAAGAAATTCTAGTTTTGGAAAGAGTACCATAAACACAAGAGTGACACCCCAAATTTGAACACTGACCTCCTAATTTTCTTCGAACCTACTTGCTAGTTTTTGAAAATGTGATGTTCGAAGAAAGGTGTAAAAAGATGCAATCTACCTTCTAACTACACACCGCAACTGTAAAATTCATTCTCAGTCTCAAATGTCTGCGCTCAAACACTGGATCTCCAGGACCTTCAGACTTCTGTCATTGAGAGTGCCCAAGTCTAGCTACCCGGGCTCCTGTGACCAGAAGGAATGAGGTCCGACCCGACTTCGGCTACGCTACTGCGCTGAAAGGCCTCGGCTGCCTTGGCCCAACGTGGCCCAGCAATCCCCTTCCAACCCCAACCTCCAAACCTCCATCACAGCTACCCTCTACTGTCAGAATGGAGAGGAACGAAAAATAACCCGAATCCAAGGCCCGTCCCCCGCTCTCGCCGCCCCAAAGGCCCGGAAGCGCTTCAAGCTCCGCGTGTAGGGGGGGGCTGCCATCCATTGCAGAGATCACCAGGTCAGGGGTTGGTCTTGTTGATGTCAGAGCGAGTACACTACACCTACCCGACTACAGGCTCTCTTCATTGGACCCATCCTGTTCAAGAGCTCAGCAATGGCCCTCCAAGAACCAGCTCTTGCTCCACACCCAACCTCCTAAACTGCCCGGGTACAGGCGCGCAGCTCACTGCGCCTGCGCGTCTTGGTGGCGCAGTCAGTGCGCACGCTCTACACTCTGTGAGCCCTCAGGTACTGGACCCCTTTCTTGAAGCTACTTTAGCTGGTGTGCGCATGCGTATCTCTGCTTGCTAGTGCCTGTGCACAGAAACTCAAGTCCTGCGAGCGAGGTTCCGGCTGGAGGCCGCGGAATGGAGACCCAGACTGGGGACGCGGGATTGACCCGCCGCCCGACGCTGGCCTCTTCGTGGGGTGTCGCCAACGGGGAGCTGACCTAGAGCCTCCTTCTCACCCGGACTGGGCTCGGCGCCCAGAATTTCGACTGGGAGGAGCTTCTGGCGCCGCCTGCTCCAGGGTGCGCCGGGCGGGAGGGGACCGGGGTGCTGAGCTCGGTGACAGCCACGCTCCTGGGGAGCCGTGAAGGGGGACGGGACCGCGAGGAGACAGGGTCCGGGCCCGGGACCCCGGTGGAGCCAGCGCCGAGGGTTCGGGGACGGGCCCGGGAGGGAAGTGGGCGAGGCTGCGGGGCGCGGGTGCTGGGCGCAGGGCCCGGACGGGACCTGGAAACTCGCAGGCAGAAGCGTCTCCCTGTGCCCGTCGGGGCGGCTCGCCACGTCTCCTGACAGCTGGGTTTTCCTCCCAGAAATGAGCAAAAACCTGCTGTCCACACACGTGCACACACCCCACCGACGGTAGAGAAGCGCGTCTACTTAATTTTGGCAGATACACTTCTGTCCTTTTCGTGCACGCAGTGGGTGTCCAATGACTGTATTTAATTAACTGAGAATCAGAGGATTGAGTAGAATGCTCATGATCAAAGGAAACTAGAGGGGAATGCCCCGATGTATGAAGTCCCCATTCCTTGTGGATTCTGTACTTTAAGTGTCTGTGGGTGTTTGAGAAGGTTCTTGGATCTCAAGTGCAAGTGGGAGTGAGTCAGAAGAAATAAGTGGGCTTGGAGACCTGTTCAGAAAAGCACACTGTGTAATGTTTTTATCAGTTTTCTTCGCAGCCAGGATCTGGTGAGCTTGAAGAGCAGCCGGAGTCCCCAAGGTGGAAAGCCCTGTTTCCTTTACCTGACGGGTGACCTTAAGGGAGAAGAAGAAATCGATTCCGTTGGCCTTTTAAGTTCAGCAAGAAATATGGAAGTGTATGTAGGAGAGGAGTACTGTGGAACCAGTAGGGGCAGCAGCGTTTGCACCATTCTGGAGAGCAGGTTTGTGGCTAGTCCGGGCGAAAGTGTTCTTGTGTTATGGAAAACAGACCAAACACAGGAAGAAAAGGCACCGAGGAGGTTAAGAAGGCAGTTAATTGCACTGGTGGACTTCTGACTAGGATCTCTCCAAAAGAGTTAGAGCCCTGCCCTGCAGGGCTTTATGGCTTTTAAAGGGAAAATAAGCGGGGAGGTACAAAGGTGGATTTGGCATATATGATTGCAGGGTTGGGTGACATCATGGGTTATACAAAGGAGGAAATGTCCTGTTACATTTTAAGTTGCATTGTAAGGTCATCAGTTACATAAGGGCAGCAAAGACAGAGGTTTACACAAAGGAAGAAGTGTCCTGTTATCGGGCCTGCCAGACATGTTTGCTTGGTCTTGGCAGGCATCCTGGGCAGGCTTTTATTTAAAATTTTTAATTTTCCCCCTTTACTTGTGTATTAGTGTTTTTATTTTCCCCAGCTTTGGGGATAGTGCTTGATGCCAGACATTGGGGAAAAAAGATAAAAATGTACCCCTAGGCACAGAAGGTTAGACTGTGAGTCTCTTAAAGACAATCTAAGCCTTTTATAAATGCAGAAATTAAGTGGAGGTGAATTTGTGGTACTGTAGGTCACAGCTAATTAGTGGGAGAGTTTTATTAGAATGAAGCCCTGATGGGCCGGTGAGATAGCTCAGCGGCATGAGCGCCTGCCTGGCAAGCACGAGGACCTCGGTTCGACTCCTGGTACCCACATATGAAAAAAGGGCCGGTGATATTATTGCTCTGTGGCACAGGCGCCTTGCTGGCGTGTGAGGTCCTGAGTTCGACCCCCGGTACCCACAAAAAAAAAAAAAAAAAAAAAAAGAATGAAGCCCTGATAAGTGTTTCTTGTCATCTTTCACTGTCAGGACTCTGTGTTTTAAAAATGAGTTTCTGAGCCAGTGTGGTGGCACAAGCCTCTAATCCCAGCACTCAGGAGGCTGAGGCAGGAGGATTACTGTGAGATCAAGGCCAGCCTGAGCTACATAGGGAGCTCAAGGCCAACCTAAACTATGTAGTGAGACCCTGTCTGAAAAATAAATAAATAAATTCTGAAACACTGAGCACATTTTCTTCTGGGAAGCCCATTCCAAATGGTGTAGTAATCAGTGAGTCTGCCACAGCAAACTGCTGTCAACCTGTGAGCTTCTGGACCTGTTATAAAATTAAAATTTGTTGTTTCTCCCGTTGTCTTGCAGAGATTCTGCCCCAATTTTTCTTGAATATAACACCACATCTGAACTGTTTTATAACCTCAGCATGTTGGAAATAATGGCTATTAATTGAACTTTAAAATATGCTGTGCTACATGATTGCACGTGTGTTGTCCAGTTGGCACATGTAGCTAATAAGTGGGTGATGAGATGCCTTCCAGGCAGTGCAGTCCCTGTGCCTCACCAGGGAAACAGAATCTCAGGAGATTATCCTGGAAATATTTATTTTTAAATGTAACTATTAAAAGAGATAATGGGGGCTGGTGAGATAGCTCAGCGGCGTAAGCGCCTGCCTGGCAAGCGCGAGGGCCTGAGTTCAACTCCCGGTACCCACATACGAAGAAAGGGCCGTTGATATCGCTCAATGGCACGGGCGTCTGCTGGCACACAAGGTCCTGAGTTCAACCCCGGTACCCACAAAAAAAAAAAAAAAAGAGATAAGGAAATTTTTTAAAAATCTTTTTATTTTTAGTGAACGTGAAAATATGTTCACTAAAAAACCTTCCAACCACCATGTGAAGTCATTACTATTATTCATTCCGATTTTATTATTGGTTCAGAGCTAGTCACACAGATTGTTAAGTAGCAGAATTTTAACCCAAATGTGTCTGATCTAAAGCCTGTTCCCTTTCATTTTGCTCTTGTGTTGTATATACCAAACACGAAATCACTGTTGATTCAAAAACATGGATAGCATAAAACATTAGAAAAACTACTAAAATACAAGGCAGATGAGCTAGGCTCCAGGCTAGGCTTTTACTAATTGAGTATTCTTTGACAAGTTAGAAAATCCCCCCTGAACTCAGTTTTTACGTATAAACCAGCAAGCTGTATTGGATCATCTTGAAATTCTCTTAAATTTCAAAAGACTGGATTTTAGTATTTCAGTAAACACTTTACATAGACTTCAGGACAGCTTTATTTTTATCAGATATTATAGCAAGCTAAATTGTCATGGTTTAATTCCTCAAATTAAGTAAAACTTTGTAACTCCCCCCTTTTATGTGTAATCCTTTAGTTTAAAAGGGACTTTTTTCTTTAAATAATTGATCTGAGCCTTATGATAAATTAGAATTTTTTCTGTTGTAAAGGAAACTTAAAAGTATATCAGGGGCCGGTGAGATAGCTCAGTGGCATAAGCACCTGCCTGGCAAGTGCGAGGTCCTGAGTTTGACTCCCGCAACCCACGTAAAGGAGAAAAAGGGAGCTGGTGATATCGCTCAGCGGCACAAACACTTGCTGGCAAGTGTGCAATCCTGAGGTCGACTCCCAGTACCCACATAAAAAAAATAAATAAATAAAAATATATCGGAATTTAATTTTTAAATTCTTGACCATCTCACTTTTATGTAGGTAATACCAAGAGGAGACATAAATGATCATTGTTTTTAATGCCATTACTAGTTCCCAGAATTTTTGTTTCATAATAGTTGCTGTCCTGTGGTGAAAAGCAGTGTGTTCCTCAGCAAAGTTGTGGCACACGGGAGACCAGTTCCAGCAAATTCTTCACCGAGGTCTCCTGCTCTGGGATCAAAGATAGACCTCGACGAGGTCCAAACAGTGACGGGGTCCGTGCATCAAAATTACCACTGGAGCTCAGCAACCGATGAATATAGTTAGGTTTCAGCTGCAGGTAAGTTGAAATGATTTACTTCCAGATATAAATTATTTTATTCCAGATAAAAATTTCATAATGATGGCTTCTTACAAAGACAGTACAGCAGTGGAAAAACCACTGGGATAGAAGCCAGAAGAGCGAGGTTCCAAGTGGGATTTATACTGAGTATCCTTTAAGAAGTTAGATAATCATACCTGAATTCTCCTTCTTTATGTGTAAACAGCCAGCTAGGTTAGATTACCTTGACATTCTCTTATAGCTCAAAATTCTAAGTGACTTGTACTTAGGATTTCATTAAATACCACAAGGGAATGGCTTTAATTTTTTCTTTGTACTTTTATTGATATAACTGGAGCTTTGGGGGTGGAATTATGACTTTATTTTTTAACTTTTATTTTATTAGTACATGCTCGCAATAGGTACATGTACATAACACATCTTGATTCTTTTTTAATCCCCTTCCCCTCCCCACCCACCTCCCTCCCTCCATATCTGTGCTGGTTACTTTTCTCCCATTGCTGAGACAAAATACCTGACACCCAAAGTTAAAGAAGGAAAGGTTTATTTAGCTCACAGTTTGTGGAGGTTTCAGTCCGTAATCAGCTGGCTCCAAGTCAGGGTGGCGTGACTGAGGGGCAACAGTTCATGGCGGTGGAAAACAGCAAAAGCAATGAGAGCAAAAAGGGAGGAGCAAGAGAAGACTCTTTCTGTCCCTTATATTGTATGAGGGCTACCCAGCCTGGGGTGGGTGTAGCACTCACACCCATAATCCCAGCACTAGACAATGAATCAATCACAAACTCTAGAAGCCCACCCCCATGACTGCATGAGGCTTTGGGGGGATATCTAGACACAAACCCTGACAGTATCTAAACCCCCTTTCCCATTTTCCTCATTAATATTGTTATATTATTTTTAGTTCATGTTTGCAGCATATAATGATTACATTCATTGTGGCTATTCGGCACATGTATGTCACACATCTTAGACCTTCTTACCTTCCCTTTCCTCTCTGTCCTCTCCCAACCACGCCCATGGTGTCCTTGTTCCCTTCCCATTTGCAAAAGATGTATCTCCCTGTTTCCTTTATTTTGTCAGTCCTTTATTTGTACTTTGCCTTACTCAAATGAGAAATAACACAGTATTTAAATTTGTGTGTCTAATTTTTTCCACTTACTATATTTTCCAGATGTCTCCATTTTCCTACAAATGTCTCAAATTTATCCTTTTTATAGATGAATAGTATTCCATTGCATATAGGTAGCACATTTCTTTACCCATTTGTCTGTTCATGGACATACAAGCTACCTCCAGGATTTAGCTGTGATGAATTGTGCTGCTATAAACATTGATATGCATGTATCACTGTAATTTGATGTCTTTAGCTCTTTTGAGGAGATACAAGGGCAATAGCTGCATCAAATGGAATTTCTAATTTTAGTTCTTTGAGAAATCTCCATACTAGTTTGTACTGGTTTATATTCCCACCAAAAAGGTAGGAAAGTTCCTTTTATTGGCCATTTGTATTTCTTCTGAGAAGTGTCTGTTCATTTCAGTTGCCCATTTTTTTATTGGGTCTTTTATTCCAGGAATCTGATTTTTTTTCTCAGTTCTTTGTAAATTCTAGATATTACTCTCCTGTCAGAGGAATAGCGAACAAAAAAATTTTCCCCTTCAGTAGGTTGTCTCTTTACTCTATTGATTGTTTCTTTTGCTGTGCAGAAGCTTTTTAATTTGATACAATCTTCTTCTTCTTGATTCTTGATGCTATTTCTTATGCAATTGGAGTTCTATTTAGAAAGTCTTTCCCTGTGCCTATATCTTTAAGAGTTTTAACTATTTTTTTCTTCCAGCAGATTGTTTCTGTTTTAATATTCATGTCTTTGATCCATTTTTATTTCATTTTCGTGCATGGTGATAGATAGGGGTCTAGATTCATTCTTCTGCATGTGCATAACCAGTTTTTACAACTGCTTATATTCTCTTAAGAAAATTTTACCTCCAAATTTTAATTTTAAGCTCCAAATTTAATTTTAATTACTGAAAAAAGAATCACAATACCTGACATTTTAGATTTTTGCTATGTACAATAAGAATCATGTACAAATTTAAATGTCTGTGTACTTTTCCTCAACACAAGTTATGAAGGAAAAATCTGAAATATGCCTAATTCTGGTGAAGAAGCAGAGAAACTAGATCTCTCATACATTATTAGTAAGAAGGTAAAATGTACAGCCAGTCTGTAAAACAGTTTGCCTGTTTCTTAAAAAACTAGACATAGATTATATAAGCCAGCAATCATACTAGTAGGCATTTATGTCAGAGAAATGAAAACTTATATCTATACAAAAATCTGTATATATTTGTAATAGCCAGTAACTGTAAAGAGCCCAAATGTCCAGTGTTGGTTGAGTAGTTAAACAAACTATAATACGTCCATACTATGGAATTCTACTCATTTGGAGAAAAAGAGGGAAACACTGATCATGCAACAACTTGGGGTAAAAACTCAAAAGACAATATACTATATGATTCAATGTTTATAACATTCTCAGAATATTAAAAATGTAGGGCTGGAGAATATATTTGTGGTTGCTAAGTATTAAGGGTAGTATGGTAAAAAGAGGTAGCGTGATTAAAAGGTAAAAGGGAGATGTTTGTGATGAAGGAATAGTTCTGCATTGTGGTTGTGACGGTGGGTACATGAATCTACATGTGAAAATATGGCATAGTAGTCTGTATTTTTACTTTTTGTGCTTTGTTACCTACAATCAATTGCAGTATAAAAAATACTACATGAAAATTTTCAGAAATAAAAAATTCACAAGTTTTCAGTTGTCCGCCATTCTGAACAGCATGATGAAATTTCATGCCATCCTTCTCTTTTCTGTCCAGGACAGGAACCACGTGTTTGTCCGGCATAGCCACAGTGTACCCTCTACCTACCCATCAGTCACTCTTACTTACCAGAAGTTATTGGATGGACCATTTTATAGTTTGTATGTAGATGTTCTCCTAAAGCTTCATGTACTCATAGGTGGGGAGTTTCAAAGGTGGCTTGATTAGGGTGTGTGAATGTGGATTAAGGGTGTGGATAATGGAAGCCCCATCGTGGGTGTGAGTGGCACCCATCAATAGGCTTGGAGCCTGAATAGACTGTAAAGAGACAGAAAGAAGGCAGGCCTGCTACTGTTGTTTTGCTGCCTCCTGCCTGCTCTACCATGGACTGTTTCTCCTCTGTGATGCCCCTCTGCCATGCCTCCCTGCCTGGGAGCCAGCCAACTATGGACTGAAACCTCTATAAACTATGAGCCAAAATAAACCTTTCTTGCTTTAACTTGTGGGTCTCAGGTATTTTGTCTCAGCAGTGAGAAAAGTAAAACAGACTGTCTCAGAATCACAGTGGTTATATTCAAATAACCCTTATTTTACCTAATAATGGCTCCTAAGCATAAGACCAGTGATGCTGGCAGCTTGGACATGCTAAAGTCAAGCCATTAAATGCTTCCTTTAAGTGAAAAGGTAAAAGCTTTTAAGGAAAGGGAAAAGAATCATGCTGAGGTCAGTAAGATCTATAGTACGATAAGATATTTTGGAAGAGACCGCATTCACAAAATTTTTATTATAGTATATTGTTATAATGTTCTATTTAATTATTAGTTATTGTTTTAAATCTTTTACTTGCCTAATTTATAAATTAAACTGCATCATAGATATGTATTATAGGAAAAAATAAAGTATACATAGGGTTTGTTACTGTACAGTTCATTATATCTGAAGTTCCAGGCGTCCACCGGGGTTCATGGAACATATATTTCATATTCCCCCAGATAGGGAGGGCTACTTTATGTGCACATTATACCAATGTCCATCTCCTGGTTATATGGTTCCATTGTTATATAAGATGTAACTATTAAGACCATTAGTGAAGAGTACGTGGGAACTCTCTACTCTGTTTTTGCACCTTTTTAAGAATCTGTAGTTCAGATGGTTATATGGTTCCATTGTTATATAAGATGTAACTATTAAGACCATTAGTGAAGAGTATGTGGGAACTCTCTACTCTGTTTTTGCACCTTTTTAAGAATCTGTAGTTCAGATTTTAAAAACATGTTTTCTTGAACTATTACGCAGCTTGTCATTTCCTAGAATGGTAGTTCTTAAATTTTTCCATCTCAGGATTTCTTTGTAATCTTAAAAATGATTGAGGAATTCAAAGACCATTTGTTTATGTAGGCTACATAAAAATATTTATTTAAAATAGTAATAATAACCTTCATAGAGACATAAATGGTACCTTTTATTAAAGACAATTATGAGGCAAAAGCTTTTTTTTTTTTTTTTTGAGACAGGGTTTTGCTATGTAGTTCAGACTGGCCTTGAATTTTCTTACGTAGCCAAGGCTGGCCTCAAACTCTCAGTGATCCTCCTGCCTCAGCCTCCTGAGTGCCGGAATTACAGGTGTGTGCCACCATGCCTGGCATTATTTCAAATTTATACAAATCCATATTAACTTTCTAATGTCTGCTTCTGCATTGTAATCATATAATCCATTATAGCTTTTTAAGGACACACTAGAAATATTCAGAACAAATTCAATTAATCTCTAAAAAATATTTATACCGTAAGCCTATCACCTTAGGAAATTCCGTTACTCATCAGATCTGTGATTGACAGGTTATGTAGCCTCTGGAAAATACCACTATATGTTCATAACAGAATGAAGGTGAAAAGGACAAATAACATTTTAGTGTTACTATAAAAATATGTTGACCTTGTGGAGTCCCTGAAAGGGTCTCATAGTGGTGGTTGGACCACACTCTGACAGTTGTCCCAGAGTACAATGTGAACTTTTAGAAAGTGGTGTGTTTCTCTTTCTTTTTAAATCTGTAATTTGCCTACCCCAGTTAAATTCTTAAAGCATTTTTCTTTTAGGTTAGCAAAGAACTTTTCAGTACTTTAGTAAATTATTTGTGTGCAAGAAAGAAAAACTTCAAATTAGTTTCTTGAAAAAATAAAGGTAATGCATATTACCTTAAAAGAAGTTGAACAAATCAGTTTTTATTTGGCACTCGAAATCAAAACCCTTTCTAATGGCTTCTTCTTGAAGGGTTCATCTTCGGTTTAATGTCCACTTCAATGTTATATTTTAAAACAAAAACAGTGTATTGGGCATTCAGGACTCTCGCCACCTCTTGAATATGTATTTTTGAACCTGGAATTGTGTCATAAGGGGACAGAGCACAGTTGTGGAGATAAATTGTAGCAATGTATGTTGGCTGCTTGTTGCACAGCTTGTTTTTATTATGTTTTGGAAAGTTGATGTATTTTTAAATTTAAGTACTAGAATGGAAAAAGACCTATTTGCTCCTACTTGGGAAAGATTCTTTCCAGAAATATGGACCTGATGGGAAAGAAACTTATGAACTACATTGGCTGGCAAATATAAACTCCAGAAGTGCCTAAATTACAAGAATGTTTTGTCAGTGGACTTGCTACAAAATTCACAACTTCCCACCCTTTGGGGCACCTCTAATGCAGTATAACTCTGGAGAAGGATTTTTCAAATGGAGAAAGATAAGCTGTCAACATATGTGATGTCCTGTACATATTTATTACAAAGCTAAAACCCAAAAGTGTTTATGAAAAGCAAGTAATGTCTTTTGAAGCAACAGCAAACAGAAACACCAAAAACATCACCCAGGATTTCGAGGCAGATTATTTAATGTTGACGTGCACTGACCTCAAGAAAAGGATGTCAGGCTTCAAAGGCCCAAGGGAAGTTTTTATGGGGTTGAAAGGGGAAGTACAAAGGTAGAGTACTTGGCTGTCTTTGATTGGTTCTTACAATGTGCATCATAGTGAGCAGCTCTGCATCACAGTGACCAGTCGTTTCTAAGAAACAGAAGTTACTGTAACACAAACTGTTACCTGGGCAACTAAGGGAAACTAAAGTATACTGGCTGGTGGGGGGGCATTTTCTGCTACAGAAGGATCATCATTTTACGTAAAGTGACCTCTGTTCATTTTGACTGTCCTTGTTATTGTAAAGCCAGTACTGTACACTAACATGTTGTTGCAGAAATCTGATACCGAATCGGATGGAAGACCCTTTGCATCAAGGAGTTGGAAGGCAACTTTTATTACGTTAGCGGGCTAGTGGGAACCAAGTCCAAATCAACAGCCCTGGGTCAGAGGAAAACAGAACTTTATATATGTTTTTAAGCAGGAAGTATAAAGGCTGATAGCAGGTTATTTTATAATTGGTTACATGGCTGAGTCACACGTTGTCAGGTGAATTTTTTCCGGGCAGGTTTAGTCAGAGAGGATTGTTTATCATAAGGTGGGAGAGTTTAGGGAGGGAGCTGAGCTGAGTGGGTGAGTAAAATCAAGCATGTCTTTGACTGGGCCAGTCTATCTTGGGCAGAAAGTCCTTGAAACAGGCTAGCAAAACAGGATATGCTATGGGTTTGGGAGTGCAGGCAGCGTAGCTGGGTGCAGTCAGACAGCCGGGTCAGACCATCTCTGAGTTGTAGCTGGCGCGATCAGTCAAGGCTGACTGAGTCTAACTGAGTCTAACTGTGTGGGGGGCTGGGTGAGCATATTCTGTCCCAATATGATATTAAGCTGTTTGTTAGTTTGCTAAAATTCTAAAATTTAAATTTTCAGTCACAATGTTACACTCATAAGTTGTTTTTGTGTGCAATATTTTTTGCTTCTACACAAATTTATGTAGTTTATATTAAGTATATAAAATGTTTAAGGATTTCTAATACTGTTCATTAGTTTTATTGTATTGTTTGACTGAAGTACTGCTTTAATTTATACAAAGACCTTATTTCATAGTTTTAAGGTATAAAAAGAATCCTTAGAGTATTTGGTATTTTTTCTAATTGCTACTTCTTGATGCTTTAACCTGGAAGCTTTCATTTCAGATCACCAATTTATATTTGGTACTGTTTATTTCAGATTTTTAATATAGATATGATTATTTCATATTTGGACCATTAAGTTTAAGTTCTGTCACATTGTTGCAGTAGATAGAAAAATCAGAATTGGCCCATACTTTGTTAGAATTATTACTTTGGATTTAGCATTTGATGTAAAATGAGAGAAGTCACCTTGTTTTACCTCAAAAACCCCAGATCATATAAGGAGTTCTCCTTTTCTGGCCTGACACAGGGCCTTCTTTCCAAGCGTTTCCTGGTAGACACCAAATGTGAAATGCTAAGAATCTACATTGAATGATTACAGCGTACAAATCAAGGAAATTGCATTTCTCTCTGGCAGACTTGATTTTCATACTATTGTGTATTTGTTGAAGGGTGATATATTTGCAGGTAAAAATACATACACTCTGGAAACTACTTGTCTGGAATAAATAAAGTATTTTCATCTAATATTTGTTTAAGATGTTTATTCTTATGAAAAGGAATGTTTTATGCTGTTAATACCTTGTGAATTTAGTTCTGTAACATGACAACTAATTTATGTAATGTTTGTTCATTTATGAACAAAGTTCTCCTTAACTATACACATTTTTCCAAGGGAAGACAGGGAAGAACAGCCCCAACCATCTTTCGGCACCTGGAGTCTCCCACTTAATCGTACTATTGTTGCAGGAAAAATTGAATCAAAAGTAGCCAGGAGCTCAGGAGAAGAAAGGAAATTTTATTGATGCTAGTGGACCCCAAAGGAGTAATCTCCAAAGTGTGAGGGGAGGTTTACAGAAAGTTTGTCTTTGTAAGCTGGTGAACAGAAGTTACAAGAACAAGATAAGTTTTTGCTGAAGGCCATGGTACAAAGGGTATCTTGTGATGAGCACAGTTGTATGTAGCAAAGTTGTTTTTAGCATATTCACAGAAATTTTAATTTGATGACAAATCATATGATTTAGCTGGGTTCAGTGGCAGAGAACAGAATGACTTCAAGTTTATTAAACAAAATGGCTGTGGTTAGGTCAGGATTTCTGCTTCACTATGGTAAATCCATTGACTGAATTTCCTTGAAATCATGCAAACCTGACTAAATCAGGTATCTTCTTTAACTTTCACTTCTGTAGCCCTTTTAGCTACAAAGTATGAAAATCTGCCAATGTCAGTGGACATGTGGGTAAAGCCTAGTAAATGGCTCCATATTATTTCATTGTATAACTGAAGCATTACATCTAGCCAGTCTTCTATAATTGAACATTTAACTCCAATGGTGTTTTTAGCCTCCACATTTTTTCATTTATTTTTACAATTGAAATCTTAAACAGTCAAACCCTGAAAATGTTAAAGACTTAGAATTAAGTGATTCACAATAGTATTTTTAGCCAGTGGCGGTGCATTCCTATAATCCCAGCACTTGGGAGGCTAAAGCAGGAGGATTGCCATAAGTTTGAAGCCAGCCTGGATTACATAGTGAGTTCAAGGCCACCCTGAACTACATAGTGAGACCCTGTCTCAAACAAACAAAAAAGTATATTCCATGAGAGTTAAAATATACCTGCACATGGAACAGAATTCAGTGAAAGGAGCTGGTGCCCTGCTGGTTGATGTCATAACAGCCTGTGTCATCAGTGTTGGAGCTGGTAGGTTCTAGTTCTGGTGCAACACTGCTCTTCCAAACACAAAAGAGTTAACCACAGACCGTAATTATTCCTAACCGAGAAGATCAGATTCTCTTACTCAGAGTACAGGTTTGCGAAATTCCTGACAACATATCCAGTACCCTAAAAGTTTTTCTTTTTTCTTTCCACAGTTGTTCTTAATCCAGCTGTGGATCGTTTAACAATAGTAAGTATACTTGGCAGACAGTTTATTCTCTCCTGGTTCACTGCTCCTCAGTTTCAGTGTGTGAAATTGAACAAATTGCTCATTGCAGACAAATTTGATTTTCTGGGAAGATGTATTTAGGAGGAAAACCCTTGGTCTATAGAAAGACAGAATGAGGGACAAGAGGCTCCTGAAGATGCTGGTTCCTGGTCTGTGCAGACCACTTCCCATCTCAGCCAGGATAAGGGGTTTGCTGGAAGCTTCCAGAATCCCCTTAACCCTGAAATGGCCTGATCCAGTTGTCAGTGGGAAAACTGAAAACTTTTTTCCCTAAAATACTTATACTTAACAAAGTAGGTTTGCATTCTTGGTATTGTCTTACAGTAACATTTTGGAAAAAGGTCCCCTTATTCCCATAAAATATTTTTAAACCTACTGTACAGTTAGGGGTCAGTTTTGACTTTGAGTATGAACATAGTTCAAGAGGCACACGTGGTAGGAGTAAAACCACTAGCTCCAGTGCAAGCCCAGTCGTTATTTAAAGACACATCACTGCCTATGGGAGAAAGATTCTTTCCACTGTCCTAGTCTCCTCTCTGGATTTTGTATCTCAGTCCATTTTTGTACAGAAATAAACCTCTTTACCCATCCTGGGCCAGCTTAGGGATCTCTGAAAACAAAGGACTGTTCATGGTTGTGGAGAAGGGTTGTGAGGTTGGGGGAGCCACCTTCACTGCCTGCCTGCACTTCTCTGCCTAGGTGTGAAAGATGTCTGATCTCAGTACAAAGATTGTAATCGGCGTCGGTAGCTGCTTACTGATTACTGCGGTTGTCCTGACTGCTGTCGTCGCCAGTCTTTTATTCAAAGTCTTTAAAGTGCTGAAGTGAGTCATGGGGATAAGAGTGAACAGTGCCCCCTCCAATGGGACACCTGGTGCTCTGCTTGGGCAGGGTCATTCCTTGTTGCTGGGGCTACACTGTGGGTGAGGTCAAGAACCACAGGCGGGTTTGAAAAGGCAAAGCCAGGTGGGTACAGAATCTTGGGATTTTTTTCTTCTGGCTTGGGATTCCAAGCTGGAAAGTAGAATATTTTGAGCCTTGAGGCTGTGTGTGTGTGTCAGCACCACTTTGATGTCACTTGATCTCACTGGGTTTACCATCAGATGTTTATTAGTCCCTTGGCAGAATTTCCCTTAGTCCCAGGTGCTGGAGACGGGACAGTCCCAGGGGATGCTGTGGGACTGAGCTTGGGACAGGCCACATTGACCTCTCGCCCAACTCAGGAGCTCCCAAGCATGACCCCTTATTAATTCCCCATGGCCTTGGGGACAGTGAAGTGTGCCTATAGGACAATGGCCCTATAGAAGACAGCTTACAAGGGGGTATAGGTCAGGCAAGAGATGTTTATAGTTTGGAGAGAGGATCACCGCTGCCGGCCTCAGTGGTGTCCCCATTCTAGAGAGTTACATAGTAGGGCCCCTTCCCCCTTATTCCTGCAGCAACCATGTGGGTGATCCCTACTTGCAATTCATTCCCCCTTACTTATGCAACCTGAGTTTACATGTACAGCGGCTGTAGGAGAGAAAGGGATAAGAGAGAAACTCAGCACAGGGGCAGAGAGCTTTAATCCAGGACTGGTGTCACATGTGTGGTTGGCTGTCGCTCTGAACTTCCAAGAGAGCCCTGACAATTGTAAAAAAAAAAATGTACTGAAAAGAAAACTTCCAAGCCCATGCTTTGTGTATGTCTTTTCTTCAGAGCTGCAATAGAATCTAATCTGGAGGCTAATTCGGCCAACACCACCAAGGACAAGGTCATCCTGGCTGAAATCATCACCACTGAGTCTTGTCCCATCCTTCAGCCCTGTGATGAATGTAAAATGTATGCAGATCCCCTGCCACCTTGCTTTTGTGAGATAAACAAGTGATGCTAATGTGGGGTTGGTGGACACAAAAATCTTCATAAGCAATATTTCTTTCTTAGTAGAATGTTTTGTTACTCAAGTCATGTTCCATACCATTTATATTCTTACGTATTCTCACATGACATTTATGTATTTTTTATTACATGTGCATAATGAAAATAATCCTTTCTGCCTCCAGTTGTGATGTCTTTTACTTAAATTTTTGCATTATCACATGGGGACTTGAGGCAACTAGTTTGTAATATTATATTGCAATATAAGCAAGAGAGTTAGAGTAGAAAATAAAGAGTTTGTAAACAGTTTAACAAGAGGGGATGTTGTTGTAATAGATCCAAGAGATAGAAAATAAAAAGCATTTGAGCCAAGCATTTTGCTGCATGCCTGTGATTCCAGCTACTCAGGAGATTGAGGCAGGAAGCCTGCAAGTATGAGACCAGTATGGACAACTTAGCAAGACCATGTCTCAAAATAAAAACAGCTGGGGATGTAGCTCAATCTAGCATGTGTGAGGTCCTGAGTTTAATCTCCAACACCAAAAAAAGAAAAGAAAAAAAAAAAGTTTAGTCTGAAGCTTCCTAGCAGCCTGGGCAGAAACTTGATGTCTCTGAATGAGATGAACTTTTCCCTGTTGCTAAATACTGCTTGGATTTTATTACATGGAGCCCTCTCTTTGAGACTCTTAAAAAAACAAAAAAAACCCAAATACATTCCTTTTGGGTTCTACAAAGATTCAGACATGGGGTGGGTACTAGGGCTCACTCTGGCAGCCTTAGGGAAACTTTTAGAACTTTCACTGATACTAACAGTCTGCTGCTGCAGCATGCATGCCATAGGTTCACCACCACTGGCTCATGGGCTTACATAGTTGGGGATTTGGGCTGCTTTTGTCACCAGAGATGCAATTAATTCTGCAAGCATCCGGGTGTTTGCAATGACCTGACCCAGGTGTTAGTCACAGAATAGACACTTAACAAAACAATGAACTTGAGTGTAAGTTCCTGTGCATGTCCACAGACAGAAGGCCAGCCTCTGTAATGGGGACTGCATCACAAAGTTCAGCTCACTCATCCTGAACCCAAGTGTAGTCCCTGCCTCCCTCTATTGGACCTCCAGATGCCATCATGCTCAACACTCTGAATAATCCTGAAGGACGGATTACCAGAGAGGTGTTTATTATCTAGAATACAGACCAAAAACCAAAACAACAACACAAGCATTCCTTTCCTAAATTGCCTGCAACTGAATTTCCTTGCAGACCTTCCCACTCAGAGCTAATGTGGGGCACCAGGATGCAGGGCAAGAGGACATTTGCAAGGGCTCTGAAGGCTGGGTGGGGAAGGACAAGGCCAAGCCCTGGTTTCTGCCCTGCGCCAGCTTGCTGAAGGAACACAGAGACACTGCTGCTCTCTGAGCTTAGTTTCCCTTCTCAGAGTTGTGAGCCACTGTATCTCTACTGCAACTCAGAAAAATCCTCTCCAACACATTGGATGGGATCAAGGTCAGCAGCTGGATGTGGATGATTAATGAGCAAGGTTAAGATATTCTGAATAGTAAGTGAAAGAATATACTTCAGGAGTTACTGCTGTGTCTGAAGAGGACCAGGTGGACAAATCTGTTATCAAAATAACAAAATTCATATTAGAGGCATTAAGCAAAATTTATAGGAGGTCTTTGCTTTGGTTTGAGCTCCTGTACTAAATCCTAACAGACCAGACTAAACCACAGTGGAGCCATTTATGCTAAGTCCCACATAATCAAATTGAACTTTAAAATGGGCTGATTTTCAAAAAATTACATTCACAGCAATCAGAAGAGGCCCAGTTTACATAAATGGCAATGGTAAGGAAGTCCTCTCTGTTTTCTTTTTCTTTTTTTTTTTGTGGGTACCGGGGGGTCGACCTCAGGACCTCACGTGCCAGCGGGCGCCCGTGCCGCTGAGCGATATCACCGGCCCCTTTTTCATATGTGGGTTCCGGGAGTCGAACTCGGGCCCTCGCGCTTGCAAGGCAGGCGCTTATGCCGCTGAGCCATCTCACCGGCCCAGTCCTCTCTGTTTTCACTCCATATCAAATAACTTTAAAGAGACCAAGCCAGTTTTTATTCCTTATTTCTCCTTTTTTTGGCCCTTTTCTGTGAATAAAGCCAACATCCTCTGCTCAGCCTCAGTGGATTCATGAATTGCTAATAAAAGACAATTAGCTCTTTGAAATAAATTTGCTGTTTGTTTTTAACATGGGGTCACAGCCAGGCTTGGTGGTGCACATCTATAATGCCAGCACTCTGGGAGGCTGAGGCATGAGGATAACTAGCTCGAGCACAGCCTGGGCAATTTAGTGACTTAGCAAGACCCTATCTCAAAATATTTTTAAAAGGGCTGAGTATGTAGCTCAGTGTAAATGCCTTGGGTTCAATTACCAGTACTGCAAAACAAACACTGGGGGTCACTGCCCAGGACACCTGGTGGATTTGGGGTCTTCATTCCACAGATAAGGTACAGTTTCTGCCTTTGGGCACTCATAAACACCTTGTAAAGACTAAGCCTTCAAAGCTGCCTCCCCACCCATTCCCAACCACACAGTGCAGTCAAGTCACCCCAGGCATGGTAAGCCCAAGACGGAGATGGTCAGTTCTCAAGGGAGGATGCCCTTGTCACATCTTATGAGGGGAAATTTTATTTATCTGGGATTTGTCAACTTCATACTGTTTTAGGCAGCTACATTAGATAAAAATATTACAGGCAGTCAGATAGGGCTAGGCCCTCGAAGGAGCCAGTGCAGAAGATGAGAGATGCAACTGATGGAGAGACAGGCACCTCTGCTGTGGGCCAGACCTCAAGACAAAAGATAAAACAAATGTACCCACATACTTCCTAAGGATAAACATCAGGGATTGATATTCTAAATAGAGATTACCTTGAGGAAGCCAGGAAGAGCCACTAACCTAACCCCCTACAGGAAAAGCCCCTGTTCTATATTCATGCCTGCTTGCTACTTGACTCACTTCCCCATCTGATCCCGATTTAATCAATTTTACCTGGGCAATTATACTCATAATCTTATTGGTTGACCATAGTTTTGTCCCACTTCATGCCCACCTTGCAGTTTCTCATTTTTCCCTACCTTGGACCTCCCTCACCTCGTGGATTTGCTCTATAAATATCCCTGGAAGAGGCAGGTTCCTTGGCAACCCACTTGGGATCCCTTTTGTCTCTCTCTCAGACAGAAACTTTCTTCCCCCCAATAAATATTTTCTGGAACCTCTGTTGTTCCTAAAATTCATTCTTTGATTTTAGAGAACACGAACTCATACCGGACATCTAGCAGGTTGGGAGTTTCTTTCCCCTATATCAATACCAATAAAAAAAAATTAGAGTTAGAAAAGAAGAAACAAAATCACTTGTTGGAGTAGGGTAGGGAACCCAGAGCTGGTGCTTGAGGGTCTTTGTTCTTAGCCCCTTTTATTATATGGCAAAAAAAAAAAAAACTCTCCCCTCTGAAATTTGTTACAACTTGACTGGCTGTTTCAGTCTCTTGATTTGGTCAGTGACCTTCTTCATTTCTTATGTGCAAATTCTCTCTCTCTCTCTCTGTTTCTGTCTCTCTGTCTCTGTCTGTCTGTCTGTCTGTCTCTCCCTCCCCCTCCCTCTGGCATGCAAATTCTTGGGTAAGCTCATCTAGCCCTTCTTTGTCCTGCCAAGGTGCTATCTTTAAAATTTATGATAGGTCTTACATACAAGGCCGAGTTAGCAGATAGTAAAGGGATACATATACATTTTAGTACAGTAATATGGTGAAAGAATATATATATGTATATATGTGTATATATACATATATGTATGTGTGTATATTTGTGCAGATGTGAGTATATGTTTTATGTGTTGATTTTCTGTAATATAGCCCCTTCCTCACTTTGTCTCCTTTGTATTTAACTGGAGATACAGAGGAGTGAACTGGGGCCTTGCCACCAAGTGGAGCCAGGCTGCTTATCAGTTCTCCCTGCTTCTCTTAATTGCTCTCTCTCTAGCGAAGGTTTTAACTCTTTCCAGTCAGGATTTGCCAGAAATCTCGCTAAGGTCCTTACCTTTCCTTACCTGTCCCCCAACTTTCCCTAAATGCTCAGGCTGGCTCCTTTCACATTCACTCAGGTCACATCCTATACCTTAGACCCTGCTTAGCTGGGTAGAACGTGAGAATCACTTACAAACTAAAGCATTTTAGTAATGTGAAAAGCAGACCAAAAATTCCAGTTCATTCATACCAGAGTGTGTTTCCTTGAGCACAAGGAATGAGTATAAAAGAATGAGTTCTGCAAGAGAAGGCACAGACAGGACTTTGTTCCTGAAGTCAAACTGAGTGTCAGGAAGCAAATTTATGACTGGAAAACCCAAGCTAAACAAGGTCTGGGTTTCAACAGAGTCATAAGCCAAAGACAGAGCAGAAGGAGTAATCAGTATGAGGAAGAGAGAGGTGTGCACAGGAGGGGATTCTCTGGAGTGAAGACATTTGAGTGCATCTCACAGAGTCAGCAGAGGAGGCAGACAGGGACCCCCAGGCAGCCCAAGGAGCTGCCAAGAATTAGAGGTGAAAATACTGGAACAGGCAACGGGCCATGAGGCTGAAGCTCAGTCATCCTGAGGTGGGGGCAGCCTTGAAGATCATGCTGGAGAAGGTGGTCTTCATCCCTCATGTTCTGGGGAACTCTGTGGCCCAGGGCACCCCACTAAATCCAGGAAAATTCTCAAGACTCCCTTATCTAACTGCCTGAAGCTCTTGAGCCAGTTAGTGCTGCTTGAGTATGGATCCAGATCCTACTCTGGCTTAATCTGACAAGAGGAATCTAATGTTTTTAAGCCTCATTTTCTGTGTCATCAAATAAGATTATTACCCCATGGTAGTTTTCAGGAATCAGTGGGATGTTGAAGAAGTAAGGTGGTAATTCATAAATTAAAAAGAATGCAATTCTCCTAAAAAAAAAAAACAGTTATGTTCAGCACTACAACAAATACCTGAAAGAATCAACTTATAAATAAGAAAATTTTATTTTTGGCTCACAGTTTTGGAAGTTTCAGTTCATGATTGACCCTATTGCTTTGTGGCTTTGGCACCACATCATAGTGAAAGATGTGACTGAGCAGAACTGCTCACCTCATGCCCAGGCATAAAAAGAGAGGAAGAGGAATGAGCTGAGGTCCCACTAACCCTTCGAAGTTGCCTCCAATGACCTGAAGACCTCCCACTAGGCCCTGTGCCTTAAAGGTTTCATCACACCCCAGCAGTGCTGCTACAGCAAACAGAAACACCGAAACGAAACGACACCCAGAATTTGGAGGCAGAATTATTTTACTTCGACGGGCACTGATTGGGATCATTCCCAAAATATCAGGCCCTGATCTCTGGTGGTCTAGGGCTTATGTGGGATAAGCAAGCAGGAAGTACAGAGGCAGAAATACTTGTCAACGGGAGATTGGTTCTTACAATGTGCATCACAGTGACCAGCTATGCATCACAGTGACAAGCTGTTTCTAAGAAACAAAAGTAGCAGGAACTGGAACTATTACCTGTGCAACTAAGAAACTGAAATATACTGGCTGGTGGGGTGGTTCTGTTACATTTCCCTCCTCTTTAATGTTTGTTGGGCATATTACATGTGATCTTCTGAGACAAGGACCAACTAGAAGCAGTAACATTAGGGTTGTCAGTGATCCTAGGATGGGCCCTAGCTGTGGTCCCCAAGATTGTCTTATTACAGAGTTTTTCCCTAAGTTGTTTTTAGGAAGATATAATTTAGGCTGGTCTGTTCTGTAACATTACTCTGGCAAGGTAATGAGGTAGTTAATCTGATCTAGGAGAGTGTCCAGTGTGCCTTGGACACTCATCAAATCTTGGTCAAGTGTTTGATTGATTGTTCTACTCTCTTGGGGCAACTGTCTATAGAGTTTAAGGCAAAAACCACAGCAAGCGGGGGGGGCAGGGAAGCAAGCACTGGGGTAAGCAGCCTGAAAAGGCACAAAAATCAAGGGGAATATGTATGGAGCAATCCTGTGAATGGTGTCCTCAGGCTTCAGCCATGCATGGACTGGTCAGCATCCAGAGTGACCAGAACAGGGCTTTGAGTGAGTCATCTCCCCAGAGTGAGCCCTGTCAGCCAGGCATGATAGTGCACACCTCTAATTCCAGCACTCTGGGAGGCTGAGGCAGGAGGATACCAAATATGAGCCCAGCCTGGGCAAATCTGTGACTTAAGGAAGACTCTATATCAAAACCAAAAATAAACAAAAAGGCTGAATATGCAACTCAGTGCAAAGGCCCTGGTTCAATCCCCAGTACCACCAAAAAGGATTTTGTTGAAACAGTAAGTATGAAAAATCTGTCTTCCAAAATACGAAACATATGCAGGAGTTCCATCACAGCTGACTAAGTGGCAGCAGTGAGAGAGAGAAGCTTCCAGGCATGTGCACGGGTCACAGGTACACCAAAACAGGAGTGACAAAGAAAGCCAGTTACAGGAAGACAAACCAGAAGAAGAAACTCATCAGGTCCAAACACAGTATCAGCAGGATTCAGAAAAGGAAGCTCAACTGTCCCAGAACTATGGAACCCCTTATGCCTCAGGTGCTTTTTATTTTCTTCTCTCCTCCTCTCTTTTTTATCCCTTTACCTCCCTCCTCTTCCTTTCCTTCTTACATCTAGCATGTATGTTCGGAGGTGTCTGTACATGTGTGAAGGAGATTAAGAATTAACCACTGCCGGGCCGGTGAGATAGCTCAGTGGCATAAGCACCTGCCTGGCAAGCGTGAGGTCCTGAGTTCGACTCCCGGAACCCACATACGAAAAAAGGGCCGGTGATATCGCTCAGCAGCATGGGGCGCCTCCTGGCGCATGAGGTCCTGAGGTCAACCCCTGGTACCCACAGGAAAAAAAAAAAAAAAAGAATTAACCATTGCTTCAATCTAAATGGTACTGTTCATGGTCAAGTCAGGCTAACTCTCACAAAAATCACGTATAGAGGATCCAAACACGTTAAGTCAACATATTAACAGGTTCTGACATTCTCACAGCTTCCCTCCATCTCCAATCATAATTCTCTCCATCTCCATCCTTTCTTATAGCAACACTACACATACTAGCTGTATTTTTGAAGCAGCCTAGAGATTCAACACATGGATAAAGGAAATGTATATACAGTGGTACCTGAGTTCATGAACTTAATTTTTTCCACAATTTTGGAAAATATGGCCACATGTGTGTTTGTGTGGGAAAGATGACTGTGGTCATGTTTGTCAAGGTAGAGTTTGCAAACATACATAACATCTTGCCAAATGCTTTATTTGTGAACCAAACTGTTTGCAAACAAAAGCACTCATGAATCAAGGTACCACTGTATACAAAGTGAGTACAACTCTGCCATAAAGTAGGATAAATTTGAATAATTTGTAGGGAAATGTATGTACCTGAGATCACAGTGCTTAGTAAAAAAAATCAGACACAGAAGCTTAAATGTCAAATCGTTTCTCTCATGTTAGAAAAACAAAGTATAAATAATTTAAAGAGCAAAATAATGATGGTGGAGCAGTAAGCAGCAATAAACCAGCCTCTCCAAGATTCACAATCCAGACACTGGAAAATAACAACTTGGGGAAGAAAAGGGTGGAGGTGAATTCCTGAGACCCAGGAAGAATCTGAAGGGAAAATTGGAGCCTACAGAGAAATTGAAGAGACAGACTACAATGCAGAGAAAGGAAGGGGCAATTTGCACTTTCTCCCCAGCTCTTGGGTTGTGGCAAGAGAAAGGAGAGTTGGCTCTACAGGGACACAGTGAAAGGAGGCAACCCCAGAGGACATCAGGGAGAAATGCACCAGTGGAATGGAGCAGTGGATGCTGTGCACTACAACAGCTGGTGAGTCACTCTAGTCCAAGTGTCTGCCATATCCCCTAAGAGAGTGCCTGGTAGGATGTCATCCTAGGGAGAGGCCAACTGAATCTGGCACTCAGAGCAGCCATGAGTGGGAACTCGTCTCAAGAGTTTCCCACTGCTAAACTCACACAGTGACTGGGTGAGAGACAACAATGGGAGACATCCATGGTCAGGAAGCCATAGGCTGGGAAGAGACACCCAGAGTGCTATATACTAAATGACTCAGGATCCATCCAGATGACCAGAGGCCAGGTTCATCCTGAATTTCTTTAGATTTGGAAGTCCCAGAACCACCACTATGCCCTAATCCTACTGTGGCTTGCTAGGACAGATTTGGGCTACTTCCTCCCTGTGCCACTAGCAGAGTCACACCTTGAATTGGACACTGCCACAACATTGTAGACCCCAGAAGATAACCACAGGCTTGAAATCACAGAGAAATTTTTTTTCTTCGCTTTTGGTCTTTTTAAAATTTTTTGCTCATTTGGGGATTTTTTTCCTTTTTCTTTTCTCTTCTTTGCTTTGTGTGTGTGTGTGCGTGTGAACATTGTTTTTATTTTTTGTTTTGTTCTTATTTTTGTTATTTTATTTTTGTTTTCTCCTTCTTTCCTTCCCTCCTGTCTTCACCAGTTTCCTAAAGCTAGAATAATCTTTTGTCCTTCAGCCTTGCTTCTAATCTCTTTTTCCTCATTCCTTTATTTTTTCCTCTTCTCCCTTTTAAGTTTTCTCCCCTTTGGGTAAGATCACTCTATTAAGTGGATATTTAGTGTATATAATTTTCTGACTTGTCTTAGATTTTGTTATATAACTATAAAATCTTGTACCTAGGGTTAAACATGGCAAATTATTAGTTATCACAGTTTGTCATTTTCCAGGTCTGTGTTTGATGCTATTGTTATTCTAATTGTGACACAGGTGTTTTGATCAATTCATCTTCCTTCTATGCCAATACCTAGATTGTCTAGGGGTTACAAACAATACAAAAATACTACACCCCAGTTCCAAAGAACTAGGTGCTAGGCCAAACAGGTTGTAACCCTTCATCCCTAATAAACAGAAGAGGCAGGATCCTGGGACAGACTCAAAGGCCAAAAGCCAGCTATGCCTAGACAACATCTATGAAAAGTAATCATTTCTTTAAGAGGTCTTGATATTAGTAATAAAGCTACCTACCATAAGCAATTTACAAGGCTCAACACAGAAAAATAAACAAAAAAAAAAATAGAAAGTATATGCAGCAGAATCAACCAATGTGAAGATAGAACATCAGATTTAGAATACAGGGTTGCCGTTGGTGATCATCAAATGAAAGACTTCTTAAAAATAGCAAGGAACCATGAAAAATCAATCCAACAGCTGCCAGATGATGCAAAAAAATAATGTAAGATTAAAAATATTCACAAAAGTAATAGCAGAAAACTTTCCAAGTATGGAAAAAGAATTTGACATATAGATAAGTGAGGTATATAGAACTCCAAATAGCCATGATTGGAAAAAAACTACACCAAGGCATATTATACTCAAGATTCCAGAAATTCAACACAATAACAGAATATTAAAAGCTGCTAAAGAACAGAAAAAAAAATCACCTATAAAGCAAAACCCATCAGAATTGCAGATTTCTCAAAATAAACCCTTAAGTCAAGGAGAACTTGGAGCAAAGTATTTCAAGCCCTAAAAGAAAACAACCTCCAACCAAGATTGATGTTCTTTCCAGTTATCTTTCAAAATTGATGAAGAAATAAGATACATCTATGAAAAAGAACACCTGAAGAGTCCATAACCACCAAACCTGCACTCCAAAAAGTTCTGAAGGACAGTCTAGAAAAAAGACAACAAAGACAACAATTCCAAGAGGATATCAGAAAATGGAAAGATATCTTTTTTCTTGGATAGGCAGAACCAATCAATATAATGAAAATGGCCATACTTCCAAAACTTATACAGATTTAATGCAATCCTGATCAAAATACCAATAGCATACCTCACAGAAACTAGAGAAAACAATCCTAAAATATAGAAGCAGACAAGACCTAGAATAGCAAAAGCAATTCTGGACACTAATGGCAAGGTGGGGGGCATCATAATCCCTGATTTGAAGTTACACTACAAAGCTACCATGATAAAAACAGCATGGTACTGACGTGAGATTAAGGCATTGACAAAGGTGGCTGGGGAAGAAGGCATGACCTGTTAATTGCAAGATCCTGGACACATGCACAGAACAGTTCCCAAAGCCCTTCACCTGGACTTCTCATAGGAACTCACAGGTTTTCAATAAGATGGCCTAGATCTGACATCAGCCTGAGGTGTGGGATCCCAACACTGCCTCTCAGGCCCAATGTGTAGAAGTTTTTGTGCATTTCCTCAAGATTTGGGAAGTATAGGACACAGGCCAAGAAGAGCTTGCCAACGTGGCTTTGTTCATGATAGAACACCTTTCTCCAGGGTGTTCTTTTATCTTGCCTTTTTCTCTTTTACTCAGCCCACGCTCGCTCTGCAGAGCCAGTTTTTCTCTTCACTTTTACTCAAAGAAACTTTGCCACTGTTTTTTTTTTTTTTTTCTTGTTTCATTCAATTCTTTGTTTGAGGCAGAAGAACCTGGAATCTAACTCCAGAAGGAAAGGAGAGCAATCCAGAACCAAGTAACATCTAATGGGCGAGACACTTTTAGAAGGAGCTAGCCGGTAACACTTTGGCATAGCCAGGAGATTCTGGTAACAGTACTAGCAAAGAAACAGATCCAAGATCAACGGAAAGAATATAAGATGCAGAAACAACTCCAAGCACAGTGAGCTACCTTGTCTTTTGACAAAGGGGCCATACACCTTCACTGGAAGAAAGCCTCTTTAACAAATGATGCTGGGAAAACTGGCTTTCTACATGCCAAAGATTAAAACTAGACCCATATCTCTCACCATGCACTAAGTAAACTAAAATAAAAATAGATCAAAAGTCTAAATACAAAAACAGAAACACTTAATCTGCTGGAAAGTAGAACAGGTAAAACTCTCAAAAACAGAGGTACAGGCAAAGACTTTATGAAAGAAGCCCTGATCACATGGGAAATACTACAAAGAATCAATAACAGGGATATCAAATTGAAAAGCTTTTGCACAGCAAAATAAACACCAACAGAGTGAAGAGATGACTCACAGAATGGGAAAAAATTTTACCAACTACTCCTCAAAGTACTAACATCTAGAATATATAAAGAACTTTTTAAAAAAAGAAAAAACCAGAACCCCGGAATTTAAAGACCCAATCTAAAAATGGGCATCTGAAATTAACAGACACTTCTCAGATGAAGAAGTTCATGTAGCAAATAAATATGTGAAAAAATGTTCAACATCATTGGTCATTCAAGAAATGCAAATGCAAATTAAAACAACACTGAGATTCCATCTCACTCCAGAAAGAATGGCTATCAAGAAATCAGTAACTGGGCTGGTGGGATGGCTCAGTGGCGTAAGCGCCTGCCTGGCAAGTACGAGGGCCCGAGTTCGACTCCCAGAACCCACATACGAAAAAAGGGCTGGTGATATCGCTCAGCGGCACGGGCGCCTGCCGGCACACAAGGTCCTAAGGTCGACCCCTGGTACCCACAAAAAAAAAATAAAAGAAAAAAAAGAAATCAGTAACAAATGCTAGCATAGCTGTGGGAAAAAAGGAACCCTTCTCCACTGCTTGTGGGAGTAAAAATTGGTACAACCACTATGGAAATCAATATGGAGATTCCTCAAAAAAACTAATAGAGGTTCCATTTGACCCAGCTGTGGCCCTTCTAGGTATCTAGAAGAGTTAAAAACATACCAGTAATATATGTATACCCATGTTCCAATTCTAGTATATATGTACTGCCAAAGTGAGCACCATACCTATGTTTATAGCAGCACAATTTATAATAGCTAAGTCTTGAAAACAGACTTTATGCCCATCAACAGATGGATTAAGAAAATGTGGCTTTTATATACAATGGAGTACTACTCTGCCATAAAGACGGGTGAACTTGAGTCATTTTTAAATGGATCCACCTTGAGATCATAATGTTAAGTAAAATAAATCAAACATACATGTTTAAATATCACATTGTTTCTCTTGTGTGAGAAACCCAAAGGGTAAATGAGGGAAAAAACAGAGGATAGATACTGGGAAGCAGGAAGAACATGTTCAAATGGGAAGGGGAAAGAAGGGTAGGGGAGGGAGAGGTCGGAAGGGAAAAGAGATTTTTAAAAAAGGGAATGGAAGGAAAAAATGTAAAGAAAGCTTTTGTAAATGGGGAGGGGAAGAAAGAATTAAAATATATTATGTACTGGTACAAATTCCCTATGATGAATGTGATCATTATGTATGGCACATATGCACTGATAAACATAAATTTTAAAAAATAAAAAAATAAAGAGCAAAACAAGGTTGTGCTATGTAGATGTACCAACTCCCTAAGGCAAATGTATTTTTATGTATCACAAACATGTACTGGTAAAAAAACAAAACATGACATGTATGAAGCAAAGATTAGTTGAAAATAAGAGTTCCATTTACTTAAAATAGCTTTCAGAGAGGATGCATTTATTTTTACATGCAAATACATCACCCTTCAAAGTTCAGAAATTTAAGTCTGCTAAAGAGACATGCAATTCTTCTTCATTCACGGGTCTTGATCCTTCAGTTTTGATCCTCAGAACAGTACACATTAAACATGCCAGAAAAGAATTTTGGGAGAATTTGTATCAGCTCAAGAAAGGAAAGGTTTTATTACACTGTCTGAAGTTACTGAGATCAAACAAAACAACCCAAAGTAATGTGAAACACCAAACCCAAAGTAATAATCCTAAAAAGGATAAGGCCAGTTCTGATTTTTAATTTACTACCTATTGCTACACTGTATGAAACAAATATTCACAGCCCTGATATAAATTAATTTTACACATACCAAACAATGTATTTTACTTATCACCTCAGATAAGCAATACAAAATGCAAAATGGTGATTTGAATTAAAGGTTCCAAGTATCTAATTTTCTTTTTTTTTGGGAACTGGGAATCGAACTCAGAACCTTATGCTTGCCAAGCAGGCGCTATGCCGCTGAGCTATATCCCCAGCCCGAAATATCTAATTTTCAAGAATTAGAAAAAGAAAAAAATGAAATACTTTATCAAGTACTATTTTTTAATACTCTTAAGACTATAAAATGTATTTATATAAATAAAAAATTCACTTCCATCAAACACACACATAATATACAATACAAACTAATGAACATTAAGAATCCTTAAACATTTGAAACATTTAAGCAACACATGTATACATAAATTTCTGTAACAAAAAATAATGCAAACAAAAATAACCTGACTGTATTATGTTAATTCAGTGTACAGTCCTGGATTTACAATAACAAGGCAGTCAAAATGAATATCAAGGTCACTTTATGTAAGACAATGATCTTTAAAGAACGTTAAATACTTGCTTTTCATAAACATTTTTGGGTTTTGGCTTTGTAATAAATATGTAATAAATATCTGCAGTACAGTGCACCTATTGAGAAGCTTATCTTTCTCCATTTGAAAGTCTTTCTCCAGAGTCATAATGTGTTAGAGGCATCCCAGTGAGTGGAAAGTTAGGATTTTGCAGCACGTCCATTAACAAAGCAATTTTATCATCTATGTGCTCCTGGAGTTTATATATTCGCTGGTCAATGTAGTCCATAAGTTTCTTTTCCATCAGTTCCATATGTTTAGAAAGAATCTTTTCCAAATAGGAGCAAATGGGCTGTTCTTCCATTCTAAAATTAAATTTTAAAAAGTGTATCAATTTTCTCCAGCATTGTAAGTAAAACTAGCTATGCAAGAAGCAGTCAATATGTATCACTAAAATTTATATCACAACAGTACTGTCTCCTTATGACATTTTTTCAGGTTCTAAAATACACATGGGCCGGTGAGATGGCTCAGCGGCTTAAGCGCCTGCCCGGCAAGCGCGAGGGCCCGAGTTCGACTCCCGGAATCCACATACGAAAAAGGGGCCGGTGATATCACTCAGCGGCACGGGCGCCTGCTGGCGCGCGAGGTCCTGAGGTCGACCCCCCGGTCGACCCCACAAAAAAAAAAAAAAAATACTTACACAACAGGTGGTTACAGTCCTGAATGTCCAACACACTCTCATTTCTTTAATTCTTTTTAATTGAAGTACGAATACAAAAGTGAAGATGAATTCTTAAAGAGCAAAACTTTAGAAAAGGCCTTTTTGGATTGTGAGTACTAAATAAAACTGATCTTGCTCAATTTTTAAAAAACTCAACACATATATTTTCCATGTAATCCTATAATTCCAAGCAGTTATTTTTTCTTTTATACAAACAACCTTACTAAAATACTGAAAGGCTCTTTATTAACCCAATATAAAAATGTTTAAGACTATAACTAAGATGGGCAAACAAAAGTGAAAAGCACACCCATTTCTTTTTTTTTTTTTTTTTCTTTCTGAGACAGGGTTTCACTATGCAGTTCAGGCTGGCCTTGAACTCACTTTGTGGCCCAGGTTGGCCTCGAACTGGCAGCAATCCTCCTGCCTCGGCCTCTCGAGTGCTGGAATTACAGGCATGCATCACCACGTCCGGCTAAAGAACACCCATTTCTAAAATTCAAATGAACACCAGAATGATGAATCTCAGAAGGTCGTTCACAAAACCCTGGAGTTTCCAGTACTCGTTCAGGGTTTCAATCAGGGTACAGTATTTCTATACTAACATTAAGTTGTTATTTGACTTTTTCATCCCTATACTTTGTGAATATAGAGTGGTATTTTCTAGATATAACATGATGTATAATGTTATTGCTCTGGTAACTAACAGAATTTTTAATTACAAATTCCCTTTCCACGAATTCCATAAGATAGTAGGCTTAGTATATAAATACATACTTTTTCAGAGATTAACTTGGTTTGATCTCAGAATTCCTACTGTGCTCTTACCAGCTATACTTGACTATACACGCTATAATGTAACAGGTACCAGAACAGACAAATGCTAACATAGATTTTTATAAATTTTTAAAAGATCATTCTCATTAAACTTGAAAAAAGCATTTGGCTATTTTTTTACGTAAAGACATTGTAACAAATAATAATTTTTTAAAAATACATAATGACTTTATTGTTGTTATCTTTTTGTTGTTGTTGTTGTGGGTACCAGGGGTCAACCTCAGGACCTCGTGCGCCAGCAGGTGCCCGTGCCGCTGAGCGATATCACCGGCCATTTTTTCATATGTGGGTTCCGGGAGTCGAACTCAGGACCTTGCGCTTGCCAGGTAGGCGCTTACGCTGCTGAGCTATCTCACCGGCCCCTATTATTATCTTTAAAACATATATTTTACATGGTTGCATATAGTTTTTTGGGGTCCTCAATTTCTTTTCCTCAATTATTTTTTAGAGTATAAAGCCCACAAAGCTTGAGACTCACTACCTTAGAATAATACACGCCAAGGAGGGGTTTTATAAAACTTTTTTGAAACCTATAGATTCATATGAAGTTGCAAAAATGTGAATTCCTAAGTAACCTTCACCTAATTTTCTCACTGATAATGTATTACGTAAGATGTGGTATCGAAACCAGCAAATGGATGTTAGTACAATGTGTGGGTATAGTTCTATGCCATTTCACACGTACAGGCTTTCATCTAACCACCAGCACAATCAAGAGGCAGGACTGTTAACTATGAAGATCTCCCTGCTACCCCTTTATCGTCACATTCGCTTCCCTAGTCCCCAGCCACCACTAAGATGTCTCCATCCCTGTCATTGTATTTGGAGAATGTGATGTAAATGGGATCATATAGTATGTGATCTTTTAAGATTCCCTTACCACTCAATACCCTTGAGAACCATTTAAGTTGCTGCTTTTTATTGCTGATTGGCATAGTATATATGCACTGTTTTTTTTTTTTTTTTTTTTTTTTTTTGGTGGGTACCGGGGGGTCGACCTCAGGACCTCACGCGCCAGGAGGCGCCCGTGCCGCTGAGCGATATCACCGGCCCCTTTTTCGTATGTGGGTTCCGGGAGTCGAACTCGGGCCCTCGCGCTTGCCGGGCAGGCGCTTAAGCTGCTGAGCCATCTCACCAGCCCTATGCACTGTTTTTTTAACTACTCACCTACTGTCAGATATTCTGGTTGTTTCCAGTTTAAGGCAAACAAACTTTCTATGAACAACTGTGTACAGGTTTTTACCTAACCATAATCCTTCATTTCTCCAGGATAAATGTACAGGAGTATGACTGTTAGATCATATGGTACTGTGTGTTTAGTTAATAAGAAAAGGCCAAAATATTTTTCAGTCTGGCTATACTATTTTATATTCCCATTAGCAATATACAAGATCCAGTTTTTCTATATCCTTTCAGCATTTGGTATTGTTATATTTTATTTATTTATTTTATTTTTTTGAGACAGGGTCTCGCTGTGTAGTTTAGGGTGGCCTTGAACTCACTATGTAGCCCAGGTTGGCCTTGAACTCAAGGCGATCCTCCTGCTTCAGCCTCCCGAATGCTGGGATTATAGGCATGCACCACCTCGCCTGGCCTCATATTTAATTTTAAATTTTAGTCACTCAAATATCTAGGTAGTGATAACTTATAGTTTTAATATGCATTTCTCTAATAGCAACAAAATCAATGTTGATCTTTTCCTCTGCTTATTTGCTATTTGTACATCCTCTCTGATAAAATGATTCTTTATATCTCTTGCTCATGTTCTAATTAGATATTTTTTAAATGTTAAATTTTGTAAATTCCTTATATATTTAGATACAAGTCATCTGTTGGGTATGTGATTTATGAATATTTTCTCCCAGTTTGTATTGTAACCCTTTTTAAAATTAATCTTTTTCTTTTCTCTTTTTTTGGGGGTAGGGAAGATGTGTAGTATAGCAATTAAATCCAGGGCCTTCGCACTGAGCTACATTTCCAGCCCTTTTTATTTTTATTTTTGAGACACCGTCTCCCTAAGTCACTAAGTTGCTCAGGCTGGGCTTGACCTTGTGATCCTCCTGCCTCAACCTCCCAGAGTGCTTGGATTACAGGCACGTGCCTCTATACACAGGGTGTATTTTAAACCCTCTTAAACAGGGTCTTTCACAAGCAAAATTTTTATAATTTCATAAGGCCTACACATATAGATCATGCTTTTGGTGTCACATCTAAGAAATTTTTCATAGTTCCCCAAGAGTTTCTCCCATATATTAGAAAGGTTTCATAGTTTTATGTTTTACATTTTAGTTTACTACGCATTTGGTGTTAATTTTCATATAAAGTATGAAGTCCAGGTCATGGTTCATATTTTGGCTATGGATATTCGATAACGCCAGCACCACATGTTAAAAAGACTATCCTTCCTTCACGGAATTAGTTTTGCAACTCTGTTGAAAGTTAGCTAGTATACATGCTTAGGGCCATTTCTGTCTGTTTGCTCTATTCTATTCTATTCTATTCTATTCTATTCTATTCTATTCATCCATGTATCTAGCCCTCTGTCAATACCAAAATTTTTAATACTATAGTTATATGTCTTGAAATATAGTAGTTACTTCTCTGGCTTTATTCTTTCTTTAAAATATTTTTCCTGTTCTATTATCTTTCCATGTTTTAGGATTTTCCACTTCCAAATTTTATAATCGTCTTACTAACATGTATTTATAAAAACAATCTTGGACTTTTGATAGGAAGTGTGTTGAACACATTTATCAATCAATTATGTTGATGGAGAGGAGAAGAGGGGGAGAGAGGGAAGGAAGGAAGGGAAAAGGAAAAAAGAATAGAAGGAAAAATGGAAACAAAGCTTTTGTAAATGAGGGGAGGACGGAAGTTGAAAGGAAGGGAGGGAAAGGGGAAAAAAGAAGAATCAAGATGTATTATGTACAGGTACAAATTCCATGTAATGAATATCATTATGTATATCTAAAATGTATCAATAAAATTAAAGGGTTTTTTTTTGTACCAGGAATTGAACTCAGGACCTCGTGCTTGCCAGGCAGGTGCTGTGCTGCTGAACTATATCCCCAGCCCCCTAAAATTAATTCTTTAAAAAAAGCAACTACAAAGTATAAGAAGTTAAAAAAAAAAATCAATTGAGTCTTCAAATCCATGAACATGATATGTTTCTGCATTTTTTAGGGTCTTCTGTGATTTCTTTCATCATTATTTTATAATTTTCAGTCCACAGATCCTCTACATTATTTTGTTAGATTTACAGTATAATTACTTTACTGGCTTATATATTTTATATATATTTACATATAAGTTTCTTTGGGGTAATCTAGTTGTGTGTCAGGGTAATACTGGCTTCATAAAATGAGTTGAGAAGTTTTCCTTTCTCTTCTATTTTTTGAAAAGTGTGTAAAATAGGTGCTTTCTTTAAATGTTTGGCAGAATTCTCTACTGGAACCATTTGGGCCAGGATATTTCTTTTTCATAATCTCTGTAATTACAAATTCAGTATTTTTAGTGGTTACAGATTTTTCCATTCTCTATTTAATGTTGAGTTAGGCAATTTGTGCTTTTTGAGGAATTAATTCATTTCTTCTAAGTTGTTGCATTAATAAGCATAAAGTGTTTATAATATTCCCTTATCTTTGAAGTGGCCTCAGAGCTATAATGATGTTCCTTCTCCCTTATACTCTTCCTATTGGTGATTTGTATCACCTTTTATTTCACAGTCTTGCTAGAAATTTATTCATTTTATTAAAAGATTCAAAGAATTGGCTTTTTACTTCATTGATTTTATTGTTTTCCTGTTTCCAATTAAATAGATTTATGTTCTTTATCCTTTCCTTTTTTCTACTTGCTTTGGGTTTGTCTGGCTTTTAAATTATAAAATCAATTTATTTAATAGTTGTAAGACTATTCAGATTATTTACTTCATTTTTATTGAATAATTGTGATTTTGTGCTGCTGATCTGAGAATTCTGCTCTTTTCTAATGTAAGTATTTCGTGTTATAAATATCCTTACCAACACTTCCTTAGCTGCATCCCACAAGTTTTTTTTTTTTTTTTTTTTTTTTTTTTTTGTGGGTACCGGGGGGTCGACCTCAGGACCTCGTGCGCCAACAGGCACCCGTGCCACTGAGCGATATCACCGGCCCCTTTTTCGTATGTGGGATCCGGGAGTCGAACTCGGGCCCTTGCGCTTGCAAGGCAGGCGCTTACGCCGCTGAGCCATCTCACCGGCCCCACAAGTTTTGATCTATTATAGTTTCATGTATTTTTAAAATACTTTCTGTTAAGACTTCTTGAATAATAGATTTACATGCATTGTTTAATTCCCAAGCATTCAGGAACTTACTTATCTTTCTGTTTCTAATGTATGACTTTTGGTCTTTCTTTGTAGTCAAGAGAAAATACTTAGTATGATTTAAATCCTCTTACATTTGGTTAGGTTTGCTTTATGAGTCCAGATAAAATCCATCTCTATGAATCTTCCATGGATACTTTAGAAAAATGTGTATTCTGCTATTACTGGTGCAGTCTTCTATAAATGTCAACACAACCATTAGTGGGTGGTAGTATTTAATACCAAACTAAGGTAACTACCTCATTATCAGATGAAAACTGTGAGCTAAGAGCAGTCTAACAAAAAACAGTATGAACCAAAACTATTACCAGAGTCATGAATTCCAATCTAGAGCACTATATGGACACACTAACTTTCTACTCCAACCCTTACCTGAGGCTTGTAATCCTTATACAGAATGCCTGAGGAGTGTGCAATATCTCCAGTTATATGCACTTCTTTGAAAGCAATCCATTCTGCTCTGTAGAACAGTTATTCCCTATAAGTATATTAGTGGCAAAATGGACATGCTGACAAAATTTTCTCTGGAAAGAGATTTTCAGACAATACTCACTGAAACAAATCTGTTTCCCTTCCTCTAATTCTCTCTCCTACCAAAGCCAAAGTACATCTTCATTGAAATGAAATACTTACGAAACACCGACAATGCCTTCACGGGGCTTGGAGGTATGTTCCTGCGACTTAGCATTATGTCCCACTCGGAGATGGTTAACTTGACTGCATAAATTCTGGAGAAAAGGCAGCAGCTCAGAGTTGGGAATATTTGAGTTGTCACTTGCTTTCTTTGGTAAGAAAGAAGACACTGCATTTTTAAGATCATTTTCAAGAAAGCAATGGTTTTGTGGCACAATTTTACAGTCATCATGGTTTTTATTTCCTTCATCAGGTGGCTGTGTGCTTTTATCAATGAAAGCCTTTAAATTTTCAGTAATGTTTGCAGATGTCAATCCAGTTCTAAAAGGAAAACGTATGGAGGACTTGTCTAATGGTCCTGACGTAGATGACTGTAGTGCAATCATGTGCGCGAACCCAGTAGTTCCCAAAACCGACTGAAGCTGTTCTCCAATGGAAATAAAATTCTAAACAAGGTAAATAAGTAAATAAAGTTACTGTTACTGTTAAGAACATTAATTTTAAGAATTACAGATAACTTTTGGAGTAATTACCAGGAGTTGGCCACTGTGCATTATCTCAGTTGATTCTCAAAACACCCTCATGAAACAGGTATTACTATTCAATACCAAGGCAAAAGGGACCTGGACAAGGTAACCAGCTAGTCAGTGATAGAGCTAGGATACAAACCCGAACAATGTAACTCCACACTCAACAACTTTTAATCATTTCCTACCAAAAATATTTAAATACTAGCATGCATAATAAAACTGCACTGACATATTTTAATTTTTTACTCAAAAGGCCTCTTTAATGGTAATAAAATGTAGTCTTGAGTCACAATAATTCATAATTTTCTTTTTTTTTTTTTTTTGTGGGTACCGGGGGGTTGACCTCAGGACCTCGCGCGCCAGCAGGCACCCGTGCCGCTGAGCGATATCACCGGCCCCTTTTTTGTATGTGGGTTCCGGGAGTCGAACTCGGGCCCTCGCGCTTGCCGGGCAGGCGCTTAAGCGGCTGAGCCATCTCACCGGCCCAATTGATAATTTTCTTAAAAGTCTATAATATCATTCCCCAACTTTAAATCTATGTTAAACTACTTGTTTTTACTTGGTCTTATCTTTTGTAATGAGTTTTTCATGGAGATTACACATTTAAACTTAGATGTTCTTTAGGCACATATGTGACATTTTCAGTGTCTAAAATGAATTACCACTTGGCTGTGCTTGCTTTAAGACAACTGACAGGATAATAAGAGCCACAACTAAACTGCTAATACAGTATTCTTTCCTATAAAAATTCTAGCTTATTTTGAAGAGGTTACACTTACCTCCCTTTTGGCTTTTAAGTTCTTTCACTACGAAAAGCAAAATGAGTGGCACATGCCTGTAATCCCAGCACTTGGGAGGCTGAGGCAGGAGGATCACCATGAGTTCAAGGCCAGCCTGGGCTACACAGTGAGTTCAAGGCCAGCCTGGGCTACACAGTGAGTTCAAGGCCAGCCTGAACTACATAGTGAGACCTGTCTCAAAAAAAAAAAAAAAAAAAGAAAAAGGAAAAAAAAAGAAGAAAAAATGATCTCTAGGCCTAACTGTTGTCAATGTTAAGGTACATCTTATCTTAAATTCAATACCTAGAAACCAACTATAGATTTTTATCAGGGGATATCCCACACTTATTACTATTCAACAACTTTTAAGAGACAGACTGAAAAAGTAATAAGATTAGCAAAACACTCAGTTCATATATTCATCTAGATATTCTAAAAATCACAGACCAAGTTGAGTCAATATTCACTCATTCAGCAAATATTCACCAGAAATCTCCTCTGTGCCAGGCTTCATTTCAGAATGAGAAATAAGGCAGTGAACAAAACCATCTAAAATCTCTGACCTTATGGAGTCTGCATGATAGCGAAACAGAGAGAATGGAATGAAGGAAAGAAGGAAGGAAGGGAGGGAGGGAGAAGAGGAGAAAATATATTGTGGGGTAGAGATGGTGATAAATACGTTGGGGAAAAATAAAGCAGGAAGGGGGATAATGAGGGCCAACAAAGTGGGGAGGTAGTCAGGGGGCTTCTTTTATTAAGCAGCACTTTCGAAAAAGGCTCTTTATAGAGAAATGGTAACTTGTCGGTCTATCTTGTTCTGTTGAATGCAAGTTTTAAATATACCTTAAAATATTCCTGGAACAAGATAGATTATACATATATTTACAAAAATTTTATTTTCTTTAGCACAAAGGAACTTTACTCAAAGTAGAAAAACTAATTTATTTCTCTGCTGTCTCAAAAAATGTATGGTAGAAGACTGACATATACTAACAGAATGATAATTACACTACAGTCAATTTCAGAATTGCAGGTGACCATTAAGTAGGCAGAAAATTTTTTAAAAATCTAAATGTAGGGCCGGTGAGATGGCTCAGTGGCGTAAGCGCCTGCCTTGCAAGCGCGAGGGCCCGAGTTCGACTCCCGGAACCCACATACGAAAAAGGGGCCAGTGATATCGCTCAGTGGCACGGGTGCCTGTTGGCGCGCGAGGTCCTGAGGTCGTCCCCCTGGTACACAAAAAAAAAAAAAAAAAAAAAAAAAAAAAAAAAAAAAAAAAAATAAAAATCTAAATGTAAAATTATTATCTATGGAAAAATTTCTTTTCTTACATATGAAGTTGCTTAAAAGAAATTCACCCATTATAAAAATCATTGTTGGTAAGAATATAAAATGCAATAATGAAAAACAGTATGGAAGTTTCTAAAAAAAAAAGAACAAAAAACAAACCAACAAAAAAAACCAGAACTACCATGTGGACTCATAATCTCAATCTGGGTTCCAGAATCGCTGCACTCAGGGTATATATTAGGAACTCTTCTTGAGTGTTGGCTGTATGGGAATGGGGCCTATGTCTGCTTCTACATGTGCAGAAAACTGAAAAGAGGATACATAAAGTTACCTTTCTCTGGGAAACAGAAGATTAGATAGGAAAACACTTGTTTTTATTTAAAACTTATGTTTGATTAAAATTCAAGGAAATAAAACTTTTACAGAATAAAATCTTGAAAATGTAAAGACACAGCCCAAACAAAACTTTATCATCTAATGGTATTTTTCTAAAGTCAAGTTTTTAAAAGCTATCAGTCAGTAGTTATATTTAATTCATTTATCTCCTCTAATCATTTCCAAAATCCTTTCACACACGAAAAAAGTTTTCCTTTTTAAAATCTTCAACTAAAACAGCTGTTCTCAAATTACAATATACATAATATTATCCTAGGCAAGACCGTTTAAAATACTGATTCCTGGACCCCACCCTCTGGGACTGAGTAGGTAATAAGAAATGAAGGCATTTTAAAGAAATTCCAAAGGGCTTTGTTCTATGAACCATTCTTGAACAACCACACTGCCCTAAACACCTAAAAAAGGTCAAATCTCAAAAACTTGACAAATTCTTCTATTATCTTCAAGATTCCTTTACACAATTATCTTATTTCCTCTGTATGTCTAAACTTATTAAAAAAAAAAAATCTGTACTTAGTATGTCTATATCCCCAAAACCCAGTTGTAACATGATCCTTTCTAATCTAGTTCACATGTCTACATCTCATCACTATTTAAACTGACTCCCCGGAGACTGAAGAAGTATAGATGGTGAGTCCAATGGGCACATATACGTATACATACTTAGAGCCATAAATAAGACAAGACAAGTCTGCTCCCGTGTAGCTTATACTTCAGTGAGAGAAACAGCAACCAATACACATCCAAGGAAGAGGTCAGAAAGCACACATGAAACTATGATATACTGAGTATCTAGGGAAGGTCTCATTAAGGATGTAACAATGTAGAAAAAATGTGAGTCATAAGAAAACTGAGTATCACAGGAAAGGAGTTGTAGCCAAAGAGAACAGCTGAGAGGCTCCAAAGTAGAAACAGATCTGGATATTTGAGAAATACAGCAAGGTGCCTATGGAAATATGGCAGGTCATGAAGATGAGGACACAGATAGGATCCAATCTTAGATGTAAACGTAAGGAATAGGGGTTAACTGTAAGTAAATGCAAAGGGAAGCAGCGAGGGCCATTGCCCAGGGGAAGGAGAAGGTCTAGCCACCTTTGAGCTCACAGTGGCTGCAATGTGAAGGGTGGGTTGCAACTGAGCAGGACATCCACTTAGGAGTCTCTGGAGGTACCCAGGTGAGGCAATGATGGGGAGAAAGAAAACTTCAGACTGCCACCTGTTTTGAAATGCTCCTTTCTGTGGTTTCTAGAATCTTCAGCTTTCCTGATTCTCCCTTTCATTTTCCTTCTCTTCTGGTTCTCTTAACTCTGCCCATATGCCAGTACTAGTACTAGATCAAAACTTGTAAACACAATATTTACACCTTCTTTTTCTTTCTTCTGGTACTGGGGATTGAAACAAGAGCCTAGGCTAGGGATATAGCTCAGTGGCACAGCGCCTGCCTGGCAAGCACAAGGTCCTGAGTTTGATTCCCGGTACCAAAAAAAAAAAAAAAAAAGAAAGAAAAGAAACAAGGGTCTTTGCACTGATCTACATCCCCAGCTCCCCACCCCTTTTTTAAAAATTTTGAGATAGGGTCCTGCTAAGTTCCCCAGGTAGGATTCAAACTTGCAATCCTCCTGCCTCAGACTCCCAAGTGCTGGGATTATTATAGGCATGTGCCACCACGCCTGGCACAAGTTTTTTGTTTTTGTTTTTGTTTTCTTAAAGAGAAAAAAATAAAAATAACAATAAAACAGAGTTTCAAAACAGGCTAGTAGGAGAGTAACAATAATTAATACATTGCATATTGTCATCTTCATAGTAGCCTGGCACAAGTTTTATACTTGCATTATTTATATTAAATCTTCATACCAATCCCATGACCTTGACAGTACTGTCATTTAGATTTTATAGATGAGAATTCATATCTAAAAAATGACTGAACCTGCCAAAGGAGGCAGAACTAATAAGTGACAGGACAAGAATTTTAAGTCACTTTGTCTGACACCGGATCTGTCTCTTGCCTCTCGATCACACTGCTTTCTGCTGCTTTTCTGGTTTCCTTTCTTTCCCCACATCCTATGAAATGTAGCTACTCTCCAAGGTCTTTCATCCTGGCTTCAGTTTCTCCCATTACAGTAGTTCTACTATGAGTATATTTCTCAAACCTCTCTTCCAGCTACTGAATGTTCACTCTACCTTCCCCAATTCTGTGTTTCCAAATGCTGTACCATCTTTCCAGGAATGTCTGGTCCACAGCTAAATTCAATATTCCCAAAACTAAACTCTTTTTTTCCCAAGTACCCTATTCCTTTGGGAAACAATTATTTTACTGGTACTGACATCCTCAAAACCTTAATTTCACATGTGACTCTATTTTCTCCCATAATACCAATATTAAGTTGTCCAGTCCCAAAGGGACTGTTTTAGAATCTCGAAACCAAGCATCATGTTGCTATGTCTAACCTTAGACCTTATCAGCTCTCATCTGGATGAGGGATATCCCATGCAGGTCTACTTATAGTTTCACTTTCCTTTGATTTACTATACAGGTAGTACTGGATTAAAATCTTTTAAAATGTAGGCCAAAAACATTTACAAATTTCCACAGCATTCAAAGCTTTCTAGCACTAATCTACTTCAAACTTCCCCTGTAACTATTCGCTCCAGAAATAAAGACAGCCTACAGACTAATTGATAATATCAGTACCCTCAAAGGTGCTTAAACCAGTGCTTTGTTTACTGAGAAGTTACTCAATGAATACTGGCTGAATAAACAGGTGAGTGAATTCATGAAAAATTGTTAAGCTCTGCAGCCAAAACATTTTGTAGGAGGGGTAACTCTACAAAATGTTACTTTTGCAAAACTAAAAGGAGATAATAATAACAATTAAAAGAAAAAATTAATATACTGCCTTTCCTTCTTAATGGCCACCATTTTGAAATTTTTAAGAAATACATTTCTACTTACCTGCTGCTGAAATCTAACCATATTCATTAGCTGCTGGGCTCCAGGTGATAACTTTGACCCCATGGCCTCCATCATGGTTTGGACCTTGTCAAGGTCTATCCTTGATCCTAGAGCAGGAGAGCCTGGTGAAGAATTTGCTGAAATCGGTCTCATATGCACCACAACTTTACCGATGAACACACAGTGCTTTTCACCAAAGGACAGCAACTATTATGAAACAAAAGAGTTCCCAGAAACAATAATGGCTTTTAAAACAATCATCGTTTAAACTCACATCTTGGTATTACCAGAGCAAGAATGAAATATAGTATTTAAGAAACTAAAAATTAACTTCAAGTATATTTTTACTTTTTAGAAGAGTTAGGGAAATTCCAATTTATCATGAAGCTCAGAAGAACTATTTAACTAAATGCTTTCAACTTTGTGTCAACTAAAAGATTACACATAAAACTAGGAAATTAAATAGTTTTACAGACTTAAAGTTTTACTTACTAAATTTGAGGGAAAATAAACATACCAACGTGACACCTTACCATACCACAATTTGCTATATTGTGTCCAAAAACAAAGGTGTCCAGAAACCCAAACAATATGGTATTTCCTGAAATCTTAAATACAGTCTTTTCGAATCCAGAACTGTAAAGAAACATTAGGATAATCTATGATAGCAGCTATCATACATAAAGGTGACTTCAGGGATTAGTATCTAACTCAATTAGTGTAAGTCCAGCTTGGAACCCAGCTCTCTGGCTTCTATCCCAGCAGTTTTCCCATTGTTTTTGTTTTGTTGTTGCTGCTGCTGCTTTTTGGAGATTCTAGGAATGCAACTCAGTGCTTCATGCATTCTAGAGAAGTGCTATACAACTGAGGTATACCCCACGCCCCACCATGTTTCACAGTCCATGTTTCTGAATCAAAAGACATTTTGTGTGTAGTACACACAACAGCATAGTAAACTGAAAAGTAATAGGTTTTAAATCAGACATACCTGGATTTAAATTATGATTCTGCTATTTAACAACCTGAATGACCCCAGGCAAATGCCAGAAAGGCTATAACAATGACTTCTCATGGTGGTTGGGATGTTTATGTGTCAATATCACTGGGTAAGTGCTCAAAAATCTGTATCAGGAACATTTATTTTTATTCCAACTTTCATATAGTAACATTGCCCCAGAACAAGCTTTCATATATACCCTAGGGATTCCCCAAATGAAATGACCCTTTCAGCTTTCATAATACAGGTACAAAAAATATTCACCTTGACATACACACAGAGACCATGTCACAAGCAAGTCAATAAACACCCATGCTCAAAAACTATGTGGCACCAAAAATGTGAGTCCTCAACAATTAAGGAAACACATACTAAACTCATATCACACCTCTCAATCCCTCATTATCCCCCTTCTACTTTGTAATCCCTATTCTCTTTATTACCATTGAATATAGCCATATTTAACTCACTGAGATTGCTTATCATTTGTCTTGTTCCAGCCGAACATAAGCAATATTAGGCAGGTATTTCAATTTATTTTCTTATTGCTAATTCTTAAATGTTTAGTGTGGTATCTAGAATCAAGAGGCACTCACATTTTTACTTACATTGCTTTAGGAGATATTGTTATCATTATTTATTAGCTATAACAGTATTTGTGTAATACCCAGTTCTGTGTTTGTTCTTTACCTGCTACGAAAATCACTCTTTTTTTCATCTTATTCTAAAAGGAAATGTCATGATCTTCTATAAATTACGACAAAAAGTACAGATCTCAGAGATTGGATAAACCTAAGAATTTGCTTTTTTTCAGTATTTTAACTTTATTCATGAAGTAGACCTAAACAAGTAACTTTCCTAAAGCTATGTGCCAGTGAGCAAGTGAGCTGAATATTCACAGCTTAAGACTCCCAACTCAGTACTCTGTTCCTAGACTTTGACATCATTAAAGTTCTCCTTAGAAATATTTTTCATACATGATACTCTACACAGAAGACCCCAAAAACTCCACTAAAAAACTGCTAGATTTAATAAGCAAATTCAGTAGTGTAGCTGGATACAAAGTCAATACTCAAAAGTCAATAGCCTTCCTGTACACAAATAACAAACTTACTGAAAGAGAAATTAGGGAAACAATACCTTTCACAATAACATCCAAAAAAATGAAATACCTAGGAATCAACCTCACAAAGGATGTAAAAGACCTCTATACTGAAAACTACAGTACTCTGAAAAAGGAGATTGAAGAGGATATCAGAAAATGGAAAGATATCCCTTGCTCCTGGATAGGAAGAACCAATATAGTGAAAATGGCCATACTTCCAAAATTGTTATACAGATTTAATGCAATTCCAATCAAAATTCCAACAGCATATCTCACAGAATTAGAGAAAACAATCCTAAAATTCATTTGGAATCAGAAGAGACCTAGAATAGCAAAGGCAATTCTGGGCAACAAAGGCAAGGCAGGGGGCATCACTATCCCCGACTTGAAATTATACTATAAAGCTACTGTGATAAAAACAGTGTGGTACTGGCAAAAAAACATACCTGAAGATCAATGGAACAGATTAGAAGATGCTGAAACAACCCCAGACATACTAAGCCACCTTATCTTTGACAAAGGTGCCAAACACATTCGCTGGAAGAAAGATAGCCTCTTTAATAAATGGTGCTGGAAAAACTGGCTCTACACATGCCGAAGATTAAAACTAGATCCATATCTTTCACCATGCACTAAACTAAATTCAAAATGGATCAGAGATCTAAATATTAAAACAGAAACATTAAATCTGCTGGAAGGTAGGATAGGTAAAACCCTTGGAGACATTGGTGTAGGCAAAGACTTTATGAATAAAAACTCAACCGCACGGGAACTATCCCAAAGAATCAATAACTGGGATCTCATCTTATTAAAAAGCTTTTGCATGAGATGGCTCGGCGGCATAAGCGCCTGCCTTGCAAGCGCGAGGGCCCGAGTTCGACTCCCGGAACCCACATACGGAAAAGGGGCCGGTGATATCGCTCAGTGGCACGGGTGCCTGTTGGCGCGCAAGGTCCTGAGGTCGACCCCCCGGTACCCACAAAAAAAAAAAATAAATAAAAAAAAAATAAAAAGCTTTTGCACAGCAAGAGAAACCACCAACAGAGTGAAGAGACAACCCACAATGTGGGAAAAAATGTTTGCCAGCTGTTCCTCAGACAAAGGATTACTATCGAGAACATATAAAGAACTCAAAAAAATCAGACCTCCCAAATTTAAAGACCCACTCCAAAAATGGGCATCTGAGATGAATACACATTTCTCAGATGAAGAAATACTAATGGCAAATAAATATACAAAAAAATGTGCAACATCACTAGTCATTCGAGAGATGCAAATTAAAACAACACTGAGATACCATCTCACCCCAGAAAGAATGGCTACTATTAAGAAATCAACTAATAACAAATGCTGGAGGGGCTGTGGGGAAAAAGGAACCCTTCTTCACTGTTGGTGGGAGTGTCGACTGGTACAGCCACTGTGGAAGTCAGTGTGGAGATTCCTCAGAAAACTAGGGTTGGAGGTCCCATTTGACCCAGCTATTCCCCTTCTGGGCATCTTCCCAGAAGAATTAAAAACATCGTACCACAGCGATATATGTGCACCCATGTTTATAGCAGCACAATTTGTAATAGCCAGATCTTGGAAACAACCCAAATGCCCATCAACTGAGGAATGGATAAGAAAGATGTGGTATTTTTATACAATGGAGTACTATTCAGCCATAAAGAAGGATAAACTGGAGACTTTTATAGGTAAATGGATGCAACTCGAGAAAATACTCATAAGTGAAATAAACCAGAAGCACATGTGTAAGCATCGTATTATCTCTCTAGTATGAGAAACTGAAAGAGTAAATAAGATCCAAAATGTACAATAGACATGGTGAATCAAAAAGAAACTGGTCAAAAGGAAAGAGAGACTGGAATAGGGAAAAGAAAGAAGGGAAAGGGAAAAAAAATTGTATATATATATATATAAGATGGTTAAGATAGATACACTACCATTTTTACTTAGTTCATTGAAGAGTAAGGTTTGTGCCAATAATGTTTGGACAATTGAATGCTAATGTCTGGTGTCCTGAATAACTAACTTAAAGATAGTAATACGTAATGTATTAACCATTGTTACCCTCCTATTATGTTTGTTTGAAAATTTGTTCTTCTTTTGATTTGTTTTGTTTTTTCTTCTCTTTAAAATAAAAAAAAAAAAAAAAAAAAGAAATATTTTTCATAAAAAAAAGAAATATTTTTCATGCTGAAGACAACGATCTAAATTCCTTTAACTTTTTAATTCTCGTGTCTGAAACTTCTCATTCCATTCTTCTTTGATACCAAAGGGGGCTAAAATTTTGCTTACGGGTTTAATTTGTATTTTTGGAACCACGGTTTTATATAAAGGTAAAAAATGTTTTAGCTCAGTTTCCCAAGGCTTCAAAGTAAAGCGATACTATATTAACAAAATATTTTCTTTAAATAGTCACGTTTTAATTGGAGAATTCAGTGTTAAAAAGGATTGGTAATTTTCAAAAAAGTAATTTCCTTTTACATAGTATTTTTGGAGTAAAACATGGGACTATGATGGACTAATTTTACAACCAAATTAGCAGAAAATAAGTACATATGTAACAAAAACAACTTAGCTCTAATTTATATTGGTTAAGATTTGGTGATGACTTACCTTTATTTTACATGCATGTGTTGAAGGTTCCAATTTTAGGTATTTTTTATACAAAATGATCTTATCATGTTCACTAAAAATAAAAAAGTTTTTTAAAACTCTTATTAACAGTTACATTTAAAAATACATGTTTCCAGGACAATACTTGAGATTCTGTTTCCTGCTGAGGCATAGGGAGTCAGGGCTCTAGACTGCGTTGTATTGCCTGGAAGGACCACACCAGCCATTTACTAGCTGTATGTGAGAACACAATGAGGTAACGTAGGTATAGTCATGTAGCATATAACATTTTTAACGCTCAATTAACAACTGTCAACAACTGTTATTTCCAACATGCAGAGGATATAAAATAGTTCAAATTTTGGATTAAAGAAAAACTGGGGTAGAATTTCTGCAACACAACAGGAAAAACATCACAGTTTTAATTTTATAACAGGTCAAGGAGTTTATAGGTTGATAAGCCGCTGTGGCAGTCAGGGATTACTACACCATTTGGAATGCGTTTCCTGGAAGAGAATGCCTTCAGTGATCCAGACTGAATCACTTTTAAAAGATGAGCCCTGGAAGTGAAAAGGAAACTAGAAACACTTATCAGGGCTTCATTTCAATAAAACTCTTCTACCACCTGTGACCTACTACCAATTCACCTCCATTAAATTAGCCATAAACTTAAAAAAGTAACAAGGCTTACCTAGACTGTAAGAGACCTAACAGTCTAACCTTGGAGGCTTACGGGTACATTTTTACTTTTTCTCCCCTAATTTCTAGCTGGCATCAATGTCAGGGAATCAATCACTAACCCCAAAGCTGGGAAAATAAAAACAGTAATATGCAAGAACACTTTAGCCAGGACAAGCCACAAACCTGCTATCCAGAATGGTGCAAACGCTGCTGCCCCTACTGGTTCCACAGTACTCCTCTCCTACATACACTTCCATATTTCTTGCTGAACTTAAAAGGCCAACGGAATCGATTTCTTCTTCTCCCTTAGGGTCACCCGTCAGGTAAAGGAAACAGGGCTTTCCACCATGGGGGCTCTGGCTGCTCTTCAAGCTCACCAGATCCTGGCTGCGAAGAAAACTGATAAAAACATTACACAGTGTGCTTTTCTGAACAGGTCTCCAAGCCCACTTATTTCTTCTGACTCACTCCCACTTGCACTTGAGATCCAAGAACCTTCTCAAACGCCCACAGACACTTAATACAGAATCCACAAGGAATGGGGACTTCATACATTGGGGCATTCCCCTCTAGTTTCCTTTGATCATGAGCATTCTACTCAATCCTCTGATTCTCAGTTAATTAAATACAGTCATTGGACACCCACTGCGTGCACGAAAAGGACAGAAGTGTATCTGCCAAAATTAAGTAGACGCGCTTCTCTACCGTTGGTGGGGTGTGTGCACGTGTGTGGACAGCAGGTTTTTGCTCATTTCTGGGAGGAAAACCCAGCTGTCAGGAGACGTGGCGAGCCGCCCCGACGGGCACAGGGAGACGCTTCTGCCTGCGAGTTTCCAGGTCCCGTCCGGGCCCTGCGCCCAGCACCCGCGCCCCGCAGCCTCGCCCACTTCCCTCCCCGGCCCGTCCCCGAACCCCCGGCGCTGGCTCCACCTCGCAGCCGCCGCTCCGTCCCGGGGTCCCGGGCCCGGACCCTGTCTCCTCGCGGCCCCGTCCCCCTTCACGGCTCCCCAGGAGCGTGGTTGTCACCGAGCTCAGCACCCTGGTCCCCTCCCGCCCGGCGCACCCTGGAGCAGGCGGCGCCAGAAGCTCCTCCCAGTCGAAATTCTGGGCGCCGAGCCCAGTCCGGGTGAGAAGGAGGCTCTGGGTCAGCGCCCCGTTGGCGACATCCCACGAAGAGGCCAGCGCCGGGCGGCGGGTCAATCCCGCGTCCCCAGTCTGGGTCTCCATTCCGCCGCCTCCAGCCCACGCCAGGACCGGAACCACTCTTGCAGGTCTTGTGTTTCCGTCCGTGCTGCGTGGAATTGACGCAGAGCGACTTCCGGCTCGTCCAGCTTACACCCAGATCCGCGGCTTTATGCTACTGTGGGGAGACCCGCAACGGAAAACACGCATGCGCCTGCCATCTGGCTTTTGGAAGGGCGTTCAAATTTTGCGGGCGAAGAGGAGGGCGGGGCACATACACAGACGGCGCCGTGGACTTTCCGAACCTTGAGCAGGCGCAGTTTTGGGAGTTGGTTGTGGAGGGCTGGAAAGCGGCGTTAGGGCGTTTGCTTGGCTCTTGGGGGGTGGGTGGGTCAGATGAAGAGCATCTGCAGTCCGTGGATGCCCTGCAGGACCCACTCCTGACCTGGCGATCTCCGGAGTGGACGTCAGGGCCTTTTCCGCCTCCAGTATGGGGCATTTGGGGCGGCAAGAGTGGGGGACAGGCCATGATTCAGGTTATTTTTCTTTCCTACCCATGATAGCAGTAGAGGGTAGTTGTGGAGGTGGGAAGTTGGGGTTTGGTGGGCGTCACTGGGCGGTGTAAGGCTGGGGCAGCGTTTGGCCTTTCAGCCCTAGCGAACTGGCCCAGTTAGTTTATGGAATGATGGAATATCAGAGTTTAAGAATTGTGTCTAGGTAGTATTTATATAGGGATTATATAGGACATCCAAATAATCCAAATAATGTAAGGGAAATACTATAACTCCCAACCTGCTAAATGTCCAACACGCAGAATTTGTGTTCCCCAAAATCAAAGAATAAATTCTAAGGAACAGTGGAGGTTAAGAGTAGGAAATACTTATAAATGGAAAGATAGCTTCTAAGAGAGACAGAAAGGGGCCTGGAAAATGGGTTGCCCAGGAGCCCACTTCTCAAAGGAAGTTTTATAGAGCAAAATCAGGAGGTGAGTAGGAAATCATGAGATGGGTGTAAGGTGGGACAAAACTATGGTCAACCAATAAGATTACAAGTATAGTCGCTTATAATGTTGATCCAATGGGAAAGCAAGTCATGTAGCAAGTGTGCATGGAATGGACAAGGGCCTTTCCTGTAAGGGATGGGTCAAGGTCTTGGTCCTCCCCCCAGGTGATTGATCCCTATTATGATATCAATCATTATTGTTTATCTGTGGGAAAGTAGGTGTAGTCACTTCATCTTTGTCTTGAGGTCTGGCCTTCAACAAATGCGCCTCCACCCACAGTTGTAATGTGTTCTCTTCTGCACTGACTCCTTTAAGGGCCTAGCTCTGTGTGACTGCCTATAATATTCCTAACTTAGCTGTCTATAGTAGTATATAATCTCTAGAAAATGAAGTTTTTGCTCACCCATAATCTGATTTTGCCTCAGAACTTTATTTATCATTCAGTGAGAATTACATTTGAATTTTCCTGTTGCTTAAGTTTTCATTTGATTTCATGTAGGTACCATCTGGCAAACAAATGAATTAGAATGACCTTTTTACACTGTGTTTACCTGTGTCATGGGCCAAAAAAAAAAAAAAAAAAGAACGTATTTTTCTCTAGTCACTGTGTATTTAAAGTGAATTCATAGCAGACAGAAAAATCCAACCAAGGATCTAATATATACAGATTCCAAAGTTTTTAATTGTAAAGATCCTAGTTTGCAAATAATTTTTAATACACCAGACTCATTGTAAATTGTCATTTTCATTATTTTTATTCTATATTTCCTGCTTTCTCTGGTCGTACTTTAACTTTGACTCATGTTAATATATGTGGACAGTCCGAAGGAAAATAGGCTTTTCATGAGCAAAAGCATCTATAAGGCTGATAGATCAGAAATCAGAAAACTAGAGATTCCTGTGGTCTCCACTTCCTTTCAATCCAACCTCTAAGTCACTAACCCCTTATACACACACACACCTTGAGGTACTGGAGATTGAACCTAGAGCTTTTGCACTAAGGTACATCCCTAACCCCTTTTTTTATTTTGATACAGGATGTCATTAAGTCTTTAAATTGCCCAGGCTGTGCTGGAACTTGGAATCCTCCCACCTCAGCCTCTCGAGTGCTGGGGTTACAGGCCTACACCACTACACTCAGCTCTTCATTTTCTTAAAAACTCCTTGTCTTTTTTTCATTTCTGCTTATGTTTTGAAGCACTCACTTCATCAGAACAATTCCAGGAGTTTCTGTACTAATCATTAGCCTGTATTCTCATCACCTACATATCAGGCTCTGCTGCACTGTCCTTTGCCCCTTCTGGTGATTGATGCTGCTAACTGAATCATCATCACCTTTGCTCCTTAAGATGGCATGCAAAGTCCTTTGTACTCCGACCAAACTCTGCCTGCCTCCCAGTCTTCTCTACCTGGAATGGCATTTCAGTAGTTTTGAAAATTCTGTTTATTATTCAAAACTAAGCTTCCACTCTGCTACAGAATTGACCTAATTCCTCTGTAAGACATTGCACTTTTTTAGGCACTATAAATCTCTTGCAATTTCAAATTTTACCAGTTTACATGTTTGTGTTCCCTGCTAAAATCATGCTTGCTGGGCCGGTGAGATGGCTCAGCAGCTTAAGCGCCTGCCCGGCAAGTGCGAGGGCCCGAGTTCGACTCCCGGAACCCACATACAAAAAAGGGGCCAGTGATATCGCTCAGTGGCACGGGCGCCTCCTGGCGCGCGAGGTCCTGAGGTCGACCCCCCAGTACCCACACACACAAAAAATAAATAAATAAAATAAAATAAAATCATGCTTGCTGAGATTAGGCATTACCTTGTGCTGGTGGAATCATTCAGTATGAAATTAATAAATAGGTGAGTGTTACCTTGCAGCTTTCTCACAAATTTATGTGTAGTACAAAAAGGCAAAACTAGTAAATTAGATCTTAATACTAAACCAGGTGTGGTGGCCCATGCCTATAATCCCAGCACTCAGGAGGCTGAGGTAGGAGAATTGCTGCTAGTTTGAGGCCAGCCTGGGCTACAAAGTGAGTTCAAATCCAGCCTGAACTACATAGTGAGACCCTGTCTGAAAAAACAAAAACAAGCAAAAAACCAAACAACACCCCCAAAAAACAGCCTCCCAAGTGCTGGGATTACAGGCATGGGCCACCACGCCTGGCCATTTACCCATTTTAAATAATTCACTTGTTTATTGATGTGTAATAGCTCAATATGCCCTGTAGAAGGATATTTCAATCTGTTTTCAGCTGGGTATGGTGACATATGCCTATAATCTCAACTACTCGGGAGACTAGGATGGGTATATTACTTAAGCTCATGAATTTGAGATCAGCCCTGTCGCGAACAAAATCTTTTGGAACATGAGCCAGTACATATTTGAAAGGTACATTTTAGAAGAAAGTGACTTCGGGTATTAATTTTCTTTTTTTTTTTTTAATTTTAAAGAGAAAACACCAAAAAATTTCAAAACAACATAATAGGAGTGTAACAATGGTTAATACATAACATATTGTTATCTTTAAATTAGTTACTCAGGGTACAAGATATCAGCATTTAATTGTCCAAACATTACTGGCACAAAACTTTCTCTTCAATGAACTAAGCAAAATTAGTAGTGTATCTATCTTACCCATCTTATATACAATTTTTTTCTTTTCCCTTCTTTCTTTCCCCCATTCCCCCATCCCAGTCTCTCTTTCCTTTTGACCAGTTTCTTTCTGCTTCACGATATCTATTATACATTTTGGATCTTATTTACTCTTTCAGTTTCTCACATTAGGGAGACAATATGATGTTTACACATGTGCGTCCGGTTTATTTCACTTAAGAGTATTTTCTTGAGTTGCATCCATTTACCTATAAAAGTCTCCAGTTTATCCTTCTTTATGGCTGAATACTACTCCATTGTATAAAAATACCACATCTTTCTTATCCATTTCTCTGTTGATGGGCATTTGAGTTGTTTCCAAGATCTGGCTATTACAGATTGTGCTGCTATAAACATGGGTGCACATATATCGCTGTGCTACAATGTTTTTAATTCTTCTGGGAAGATACCCAGAAGGAGAATAGCTGGATTAAATGGGACCTCCAACCCTAGTTTTTTGAGGAATCTCCACACTGATTTCCACAGTGGCTGTTCCAGTTGACATTCCCACCAACAGTGGAGAAAGGTTCCTTTTTCCCCACAGCCCCTCCAACATTAGTTATTAGTTGATTTCTTGATAATAGCCCTTCTTTCTGGGGTGAGATGGTATCTCAGTGTTGTTTTAATTTGCATCTCTTGAATGACCAGTGATGTTGCACATTTTTTTTGTATATTTATTTGCCATTTGTATTTCTTTATCTGAGAAATGTGTATTCATCTCAGATGCCCATTTTTGGAGTGGGTCTTTAAATTTGGGAGGTTTGATTTTTTTAAGTTCTTTATATGTTCTCGATAGTAATCCTTTGTCTGAGGAACAGCTGGCAAACATTTCTTCCCACGTTGTGGGTTGTCTCTTCACTCTGTTAGTGGTTTCTCTTGCTGTGCAAAAGCTTTTTAATAAGGTGAGATCCCAGTTGTTGATTCTTTGTGATAGTTCCCGTGCAGTTGAGGTTTTATTCATAAAGTCTTTGCCTACACCAATGTCTTCAAGGATTTTACCTATCCTACCTTCCAGCAGATTTAATGTTTCGGTTTTAATATTTAGATCTCTGATCCACTTTGAATTTAGTTTAGTGCATGGTGAAAGATATGGGTCTAGTTTTAATCTTTGGCATGTGCATAGCCGGTTTTTCCAGCACCATTTATTAAAGAGGCTATCTTTCTTCCAGTGAATGTGTTTGGCACCTTTGTCAAATACAAGGTGGCTTAGTATGTCGGGACTTGTTTCAGCATCTTCTAATCTGTTCCATTGATCTTCAGGTCTGTTTTTTGCCAGTACCACACTGTTTTTATCACAGTAGCTTTATAGTATAATTTCAAGTCAGGGATCGTGATGCCCCCTGCCTTGCCTTTGTTGCCCAGAATTGCCTTTGCTATTCTAGGTCTCTTCGGATTCCAAATGAATTTTAGCATTGTTTTCTCTAATTCTGTGAGATATGCTGTTGGAATTTTGATTGGAATTGCATTAAATCTGTATAACAATTTTGGAAATATGACCATTATCACTATATTGGTTCTTTCTATCCAGGAGCAAGGGATATCTTTCCATTTTCTGATATCCTCTTCAATCTCCTTTTTCAGAGTACTGTAGTTTTCAGTGTATAGGTCTTTTACATCCTTTGTGAGGTTGATTCCTAGGTATTTCATTTTTTTGGATGTTATTGCGAAAGGTATTGTTTCCCTAATTTCTCTTTCAGTAATTTTGTTATTTGTGTACAGAAAGGCTATTGATTTTTGAGTATTGACTTTGTATCCAGCTACACTACTGAATTTGCTTATTAAATCGAGCAATTTTTTAGTGGAGTTTTTGGGGTCTTCTATGTAGAGTATCATGTCATCTGCAAATAATGATAATTTAACTTCTTCCTTTCTAATCATTGTACCTTTTATTTCTTTCTCTTGTCTAATTGCTCTGGCTAAAGTTTCCAGGACTATGTTGAATAAGAGTGGGGACAGTGGAAATCCTTGTCTTATTCCCGATTTTGGAGAGAAAGCTTTCAGTTTTTGTCCATTTAGTATGATATTGGCTGTTGGTTTGTCATAGATAGCTTTTATCAGATTAAGATAAAGACCATCTATTCCAATTTTCTGTAGGGTTTTTATCATGAATAGGTGCTGGACTTTGTCAAAAGCTTTTTCTGCATCTATTGAGATGATCATATGATTTTTATCTTTGGCTCTGTTAATATGGTGTATTACATTTATTGATTTACATATACTGAACCATCCCTGCATCCCTGGGATGAATCCAACTTGGTCATGGTGTATAATCTTCTTGATGATTTGTTGGATTCTGTTTGCCAGTATCTTATTGAGGATTTTTGCATCTATGTTCATTAGGAGATTGGCCTGTATTTCTCTTTCTTAGTTGGGTCCTTCTCTGGTTTTTGTATCAGGGTAATGCTTGCTTCTAGGAATGAATTTGGGAGTATTGCTTCCCTTTCAATTTCATTAAAAAGTTTGAGAAGCAGTGGTGTTAGGTCTTCTCTAAATTTCTTATAGAATTCAGCAGTGAATCCATCAGGGCCTGGGCTTTTCTTTGTTGGGAGGTTTTTAATTACATCTTCGATTTCACTGGTTGATATTGGTTTATTTAGCATTTTTAAATCTTCTTGATTCAGCTTTGGTAATTCATATGTATCTAGGAAATCTGTCCATTTCTTCTGCATTTTCCATCTTATTAGAATATAAATTTTCAAAATAGGTATAGATGATCTTCTGGATTTCCGTAGGGTCCATCGTGATATCACCCTTTTCATTCTTAATTGCATGGATTTGAGTCTTTTCTTTTCTTTTATTAATAAGGTTGGATAAGGGTTTATCAATCTTATTTATTCTTTCAAAGAACCAACTCTTTGATTCATTGATACTTTGTATTGTTTTTTTAGTCTCCAATACGTTAATTTCTGCTCGGATCTTTATAATTTCCTCCCTTGTACGAGCTTTTGGCTTAGCCTGCTCTTTTTCTAGAAGTTTGAGGTTCACCATTAAGTTGTTTATTTGCGCTTGCTCTATTTTCCTGATATAGGTATTTAATTCTGTATATTTCCCTCTTAGGACTGCTTTCATTGTATCCCATAAGTTCCGGTATGTTGTACTGTCATTATCGTCCAGTTGTAGAAAGTGTCTAATTTCTTCAATTTCATCTGTGACCCATTGGTTGTTCAGGAGGGTGCTGTTTAATTTCCATGTGTTTAGGGAGTTCTTGTGATTTCTTTTGCCATTGATTTCCAATTTCATTGCACTATGTTCTGATAATATGCATGGGATAATTTCAATTCCTTTGCATTTACTTAAGCAGGTTTTTTGAGCTAGTATGTGGTCTGTTTTAGAGAACATCCCATGTACAGCTGAGAAGAATGTGCATTCTGATGTTGCGGGGTGGAACACTCTGTAGACATCTACTAAGTCCATTTGTTCAAAAGTTTGGTTCAGTTCTAATATTTCATTATTGATTTTTTTCTCTAGTTGATCTGTCTTTTTGTGACCTTGGAGTATTGAGATCCCCCAATATAATTGTATTAGTGCTTATTTGATTTTTCATGTCCTTTAATATTTGTTTTATATACTTGGGTGCACTGGTATTTGTTGCACATATATTTATGATCGTTATCTCTTCCTCTTGGATTGTTCCCTTTACAAGTATGTAATGACCGTCTTTATCTCTCTGAATCATTCTTGGCTTGAAATTCACTTTGTCTGCAGAAAGAATAGCTACCCCTGCTTTTTTCTGGGTTCCTGCTGCATGGAGTATTGTTTTCCATCCTTTGACTTTCAGTCTATGAATTTCTTTCTGAATTAAATGTGTTTCTTGTATATAGCATATTGTTGGATCTTGCTTCTTGATCCATTTTGCCAGTCTGTGCCTTTTGATTGGTGAATTGAGACCATTAACATTGATGGTTAAAACTGATATGTATTGACTTATACTTATCATGTTATTTTCCTGTTGTTGGTTCCCCCTCTATTTTTCCCCCCTCCCTCTATTTAATTATTTGCCCTGCCTGGTGGATTCTTTCTGTTGGGGTTCCTGGGGTTGTAGTCCTTGTTATCTCTTTCTAGAATGTCCTTCAGAACATTTTGGAGTGCTGGTTTGGTGGTCATAAATTTTCTCAGATGTTCTTTGTCATGATAGTATTTTATTTCTCCAGCAATTTTGAAAGATAGTTTTGTGGGGTACATCAATCTGGGTTGAAAGTTATTTTCCTTTAGAGCTTGAAATACTTCACTCCAAGCTCTTCTTGACTTGAGGGCTTGTGCTGAAAAGTAAGCTGTGATTCTGATGGGCTTTCCTTTATAGGTGATTTGTCTCTTGTCCCTAACAGCTTTTAAGATTCTGCTCTTGTGTTGAATTTCTGGGATCTTGATTATGATATGTCTGGCTGAAGTTTTTTTTTTTTTTAATTGTGTCTAGTTGGAGTTCTATAAGCCTCATTTATATGAAGATCAAATTCTTTTTCTCTACCAGGGAAATTCTCTGTGATAATGTCTGTGAACAGGGTTCTGATGTCATTTATGCTATCTCCTGCTTTTTCATTTATTCCAATTAATCTTAAGTTATTCTTCTTTGTGTCATCTAGCAGCTGTTGGATTGGTTTTTCATGGTCCCTTGCTATTTTTAAGAATTCTTTCTTTTCATGAGCACTAATTGCAAGCCTGTCTTCTATATCTGAGATCCTGTCCTCACATTGGCTTAATCTGCTACAAATACTTGCAATGGAACTTTTGTTCTCCTGGATATCTGCTTGAATCTGCCTTATGGATTCCATTTCTTTCCTATGCTGAGCATTCATGGCTTCCATAATTTTCTTAAGCTCATCTATTTTTTTTGTCTGTATCAGCTCTAGTGTCCTTAAGCATGGTCTTCATTGTGGACATTATCTCTGCAGTTATCTGTGAAATTATTTCTGATTTAATTTTTTCCAGAGCCTCATTCAGTTGCTTTGTTGTTACCACTTCAGAGATGCCAGGTGGGTGGCTTTCGGATTGTTCCACCTCATTGCCCCCTAGGTTTGCCTTTGGTGAATTGAATATGTGGGGTTGCATCTTGTTTAAGTGTCCTCTCATTTCCTTTTCTTTCTTTAGTTTAATTCCTGGGGTGATGTTTGTAAATTACCTATGGTAGGTTGTTTTATTGCTAGTGTTTAAAATCCTTAGGAGATGACTACTTCTCTGTGGTATCTTCCAGGTGTAGCTTATTTTTGGGTTTTGAGCCTGCCGCAAGATCCTACCTCTTCGATTTGCTGCTGCCTGTTTGGTCCAGTCCTTGGTTCTTTGGTACTGTGCCACTGTATTTTCTGTGACCCTTAGTCAATCTCAGTCATTGAATACCAGGAAGAAAAGCTGTTTAGAACAATTATGTCACTTTTGGCTATAATGGTACCTAAAGCATCAAACACAGCCTAGAAAATGACAGACTGAGCTAACCAGTTATTTGCCAGTTTTAACCATATAAAGTAGAGTTGTGGTTATATAACAAAATCTAAAACACACCAGAAAAGTTATATGCAGTATACAAGTCTTTAATATGTCAATTTTGCCCTCAGGAGTTTAAATTTAAAATGAGTTAAGGAGGAAATAGAGAATTGGGAGAAGAGGAAGGAATTAGATGTAAAGCTGGAGGACCAAGAGGGATCCCACTAACATTGGGAAACTGGTGTAGAGGACTGGTGGGAAAAAGAAGAGGAAGGGATAAAAGGAAGAACAGATCAGAACCACAGTCACAAAGAGGTTAGAGACTCTCTTTACACTCATATAAAGACCAGATAGGATAATGAAGGAAGGAACAAACAGACAAAAACAAAAACGAAGACAAAAACAACAAAACAAACAAAAAAACACCTTCACCAGAACAAAAAACAAATAAGAAAAAAAATTTTCACTTCCGGGTTTTGACTTTGCTGTGGGCATGCACCGTGTGATGACAGAGTCCTCTTTCGTGCAGATTTGTCCCTGCAAGCCAGCAGCAGACCTTTGGCGGGGCAGTGGGCAAAAGCCTGTACTCTCTGGCAGAGCCCAGTCTCATTCACCTGCCGCCGTCAGCGCACTTTCTGCAGGCCTGAGAGCCGCGGCACCGCGCTGAGTTCCAAGCTCTGTGTTCTGGTGCCGCGCTGAGTTCCACTGCCCCCCCACAATGGTGCCTGGCCAGTCGCGCTCTCGCGCGGGACGGCTGAGCCTCAGAGGCACTCACCACCAGCTAGCGAAGGCCTTCACTGCTCCCCTGCACTGCCGCTGCTGTCTCGCATTCGTCCGCGGAAGCCCCTGGGGGTGCTGGCTGTCACCATGTCTGCAGATTTGAACTTCTGTCGCGCCGCAATTCCTGGCACAGGGAGAAGGCACCCGCGGTCTCCTCCTTCTTCTTTGTTGAAATTATTCCTCACTTGCTCCATGAGTCCCGAACTGCGCTTCAGAACTTTCCTGGGTCCAGGGGAGCTGCTTCCCTCTTTCTTGTGCTCCCCCAGCCACTATATTCCTGTGTCCAAATGGCAACTTTTAGAGAATTTTGTTGCCTGCTTCTTACAAATCCACTGTCTTTCCCCCTCCCCCAGCTCATTATTCTTTAGAGAGTCTGTTTGTTATTTAGTTGACACGTGTAACCCGGAAATATCAAATAGTGGCTTAAAGGATAAGCTCTTTACTTTTCTCATGAATCAGGAGGCCCGAGTCCAGTCGCTCCAGGGCTAGTCTGAGTCTGGCACCACAGTGGCCGCAGGGTGGGCTGCTGTCAGTGTCCTCACCACAGACGTATTCGGTATTAATTTTCTTGAACATCAATTTAGACCATCTTAATTTTATTTATTTATTTTTTGCTTTTCTTTTTAGATCATCTTAATTTTAAATTAAGTTCTTCTTATATATGCCCTGTCTTTTACCTAGGATTATACTTATAGTAGTTACAGGAATTTAATTTCTTTCCCAGCTAGGTGCACTTGGATTTTACCTCTTCCCCTCCTTTCCTTCTCCAGTCCTTATAGGTCCCATAGCTGTCATGAATTCTTTCTCACCCTGCCTTAATACTGGGCCTGCAACTAAGGAGTGGGGAAAAAAAATTTGACCTCTCTATCCTGTCCTTTCCCTTATCTTCATTGTTAGCCACTCTTCACTTCCACCACATTTATAACCCCTGTTCTGGTTACCAACATTGTTGAACTGTATACAATTTTTAGTACAGGCTTTCTGAGAAAAGGTAACAATACTATAGAGGTTTTTAAACTCTAGGTTAGAGTCTATGTCCACATCTAAGATTATCACCTGTGTGATACTTTCTTGTCCTAAAGCTATAATGTAGTAAAGGGTCAACTCTGGTAGTCTGGGAGTCTCAAAGCTGCCTCAACACTTCCTAGGTGATAACCTCTAAACTACTGGAATATCCTTCCAGGTAAGTGTATCTTTGTATAAATCTAGAATGCCCTGGGCCCTTCCAGTTAGTTTATATCTACAATATTATTTATGGGGAAAGACCATGCTTGAACCACACAGTATCAGTTTGACCTTTGGAGACTGAAGACAATAAAGTCAGCACAGGTGTTCCATGCCTGTCACTAACCCCAGTGAAAACCTTGGATGACATGACTCTAGTGAGCTTCCCTGGTTGGCAAAAACGTGTACATGTTGTCATGCTACAGCAAGCAGAAACACCAAAATGACACCCAGGACTTGGAGGCAGTGAACAGCTTTATTTTACACCGGTGGTCCTGACCAGGCTCACTCCCAAAGACAAAGCCAGGCCCTGCCCTCCAGTGGTCTGGGGTTTTTATATGCATTTACAGGCAGGAAGTACAGAGTCAGAACTGTAGGTTTTTGATAGGGCAGGGCAGGTCCTGTGACTTTGGGGAACAGGTGAGTCAAACAGGAAAAGGAAACATAGGGCGCAAGATGTCAGCATGGATGAAGAACCAGGAAGTGAATTGCGGGCATCCGTGAACAACAAGTGAGGAGGCCATATTATATGGGGCAGGTTGGAAAAATAAAAATAGAGTAAAAGGAGCTTTTCCGCTTTAGTCATACTTCATTACGGGGAGAATTAGTGCTGTCCATACAGCATCACTGGGATAGGACATAGGTTTGTATATGAGGGGAAAATTGGCTGTGGGATGTCTCCATTGACAATGCGAATGCTTTTTGGCTCATTTATTGCTCTCTATGATTACTAGCAGTGCTTCTAAAGACCAGGTCAGTCTAAATGTGGGCACTAATATTTAACCGAGCAATAAAATCTTCAGTCCTTTCCCTTTCCCAAATACCCCGACATTCTGTACTCAGCTTTTTTCCTTAAGGCACTTAAGGTGGGTGTAAAGGAAGAGGAAGGCAAAAAAGCACAGAGAGGCAGAGCCACCCAATGCCAATAAGCAGGCTTTCTTCATTTATATTTCAAGTAGCTGCCCATAATCCCAACTACCTGAGATTACAAAATCAAAATTTGGTAAATTTAGGCTTACCAAATAAGTTTCTACATTTTTGCCCAAAGTTCTACATCTTCTTTGCTGGCACCATTTATCTGAGCTTTGGGCACTCTATCATTCAGCAGCTACAGCCACACTGCCTATCAGCTGGGGAGGTAGGACTTGCTGCCCCAGTGACCTCCTACCTAAAGGAGAAATAAACAAGGTACCATTCAGACAGCTTCTTTCATTCTTGCCCCTCACCACTCAGCCTCTAAAGATTTAATAGGCAGGATACGTGGGACCCTGAGACCCACATACACCAACCACATGGACAAGAGCATTTACTTCCAGATCCCAGGGCATCCCCTTACATCCTCTAACCTGGATGGTAGAGTCCTTTTGTCTTTTCCAGAAAACAACTATGTTCCATCTGCATAACCATTATACAAACTGGCACAGGCAGTACTACACATATGCATTTAACTTTTGACTTTGTAATTCTGTGTTAGTCAGCTTTTTATTACTGTGACAAAATATCTGAGAAGAACAACTTAAAAGAGGAAAGATTTATTTCCTCTTTCAAGGGTTTCAGTTCCTTTTCAGAGGTTTCAGTTCATGGCTAACCAGCTCCATTGCTTTAGGCCTATGACAAGGCTGAAACCTGGTGGAAGGGCATGGCTGAAGAAGGCTGCTCACCTCATGGCAATCAGGATGGTGGGAGGAGCTAGGAGGAAGAGAGAGACAGAGACTGAAAGCAGACCTCTTTCTCCTGCTATCCTCTTCCTCCTGGGCCTCTAACCTATTGGATATGTCTCCCCAGTTTGCTATCCTACATGCCAGTTATCTCACACACCCAGAAGTGAACTATACTGTACTAATTTCCTAGGTGATTCTCTAATAAAGCTGACAAGGACCACCCCCCTTTCCTTTGCTTCCTTAATCATTAGCTATAAGTAAAATCCACCCAAAACAAAAAGGATTTTAAATATTCTTTTAAAAATAATTTTCCCGGGCCGGTGAGATAGCTCAGTGGCATAAGTGCCTGCCTAGCAAGCGCGAGGTCCTGAGTTAGACTCCTGGTACCCAACCCCACCAAAAAAAAAAAAAAAAAAAAAATTCCATAAAGACACACTTCAAATATATGTATAATATATATATCTCCAAGGGTTATTCATATCAGATCCCTGCTCAGCTCTGCTGGAGGCATGTTAATCAATTAAGGAGTGTCTGTAACACCAGATTTATTAGCCCTAAATTTACCTAGCCAGTGTCATCCTCCTTCAAGAGTGCACACACCAAAAGCAACTAAAATAATTTTTAGGGTTTGCAGGGACATCCAGTTGCCATCTTTAAAATGTCTAGTTCCAGACCCCCTGGAGCGATGCCTGGAAGTCTTCAGTCATTGTTTTAAACCTGCAATCACTTCAGACAATTGGAAAAACAGAGCCTTGAAGCTACCCTCTCACCTCCCCACTCTCCAAAGGAGCACTCATCTCTTGATGGGAGCTGAATCGCCCCTTCAAGTGATGTTGGCTATCTTCTCTCGTCACTGAGACAAAATATCCGACACCCAAAATTAAGGAAGGAAAGGTTTATTTAGCTCACAGTTTGTGGAGGTTTCAGTCGGTAATCAGCTTGCTCTAAGGCAGGGGTGTGGCATGGTAAGAGGCAATAGTTCAAGGTTGCTGAAGACACCAGAAGCAGCAAGAACAAAAGAGGGAGGAGTAAGTCTCTTTTCCTCCCTTATATTGTAAACAGGCTACCACCCCCTGGGGAGGTGTAGCACTCATCTCCCTGCCCTCCTCTTGCACAGGATGAGGATGTTTACAAAGTGAGGACCCTGGCCCCCTGCTGAGTAGCTTAGTTAAACTTCTAAACTTCTCAAGCTGACACAATGTATCAAACATTTCAATGGCTTTCCCTGGTACTACCTGGAAAAACCAGTCCTGAGATAATGATCAGACTACAACCTGACCAGGATTATGATGCCAATTGTGCAACCCCCTCAGCAGATGTGTGAACCTCCAACCTTTATTCTCGTTTTCTATAAAACCCCAAATGTGCTCACTTTGGCAGCATATATACTAAAACATAAAACCCCAAAGCTTCTATAGGCCTTATAACATCTTGAAATTTTTGTCTGTCCCTGCATAGCCATGCTTATTAATGCTACTAGGGATAGAAAGAGCTGTGGTTGTCCCTTGCTTGCTTTGCTACCTTCTGCCTGCCATGAACTATTTTCTCCTCTGCGGTTCCTGTCTGCCATCCACCCTGCCTTGGAGCCAGCCAACTATGAACCTCTACAAACCATGAGCTAAATAAACCTTTCTTCCTTTAACGTTGGGTGTCAGGTAATTTGTGTTAGCAGTGAGAAAAAGTAACTAAGACAAGGCTCTTGTGTACAATGAGGAAAGAATTGCCAAGTGTACACTCAATAGCAAGTGGCAAGCGGCTACATTTATTGAAGGTCATAGGAAGCTGTGCTCAGGGCAAGACTGTGCCAACAAAAGGCACAGACAGAAAAATGGTACTGGGATGACAGAAAAGTAAAACACTGCGCACAAGTCAAAGCACATGGAAGTAGCAACAGCAGCAGCAAAGGCCCCTGATTAATCAGACTTTTGGAATTTAAAAGATATGTACCTCACCCAGGTGCCTCCCCTGTATCTCTAGGTGTGATTGACAGGAGAGATAGACAGTGTGCTGAGTTGTCTTAGGGGCTTTCAACACACATGCTTGTCCCAGAATTCACTCTGATCTTAATTATATGCACAACATGTAGCACATATTTAAGAACCCTGAATGAGGTTTGAGTAGGGTGAAGGTGACTGAGATCAGGCTAGGAGATCCAGTACACATACATGTGCTGTCACCTAGAGCGTCAGAGATCTCCTAAGCTTTTGTTATTTTCTGCCTCTCTTAGGACAATGCAAAGAGGAATGACCAAGGTGCTGTTTTGAATTAAATGGGGAAGGGAGTGACCTCTTAGCTCCATTGTTTCTAACTGTAGTAAAGCTATTGGATCTAACACAGGCATGCTTTGTTCTTATTTCTACTTTCTTAGAACAATGGAAGTGAGGCAAGAGAATAGGGTTTGGTGGACTGGCTAGGGAAGTAAGGTGTGACCTGTTAATTACAAAATCCCAGGACACATGCATAGAATAGTTCCCAAAGTCCTGTATGTGGATTTCTCATAAGAACTCAAGCAGGTTTTTGATAGAATGTTCTAGATCTGACGTCAGCCTCAGGAGTGGGAGATATAAAAAAGGATAGCCACCTTTGAGCTCTATCATGTCCCTTCATGGTGGTCCACCATCATGCTGTAGAGTGTACTTTTTTTCCTACTTTTACTTGGCAAACTGGCTTTGCAGAGCCTTTTTTTTTTTCCCCCTATCCTACTAAATGTAAAACTTTGGTACCATTTATGCTTGTCTTGACCCACTCTTTGTTCAGGACAGAAAGAACCTAGAAACACCTCTAGAAGGAGACTCCAGCACCCAAAAACCTGGTAACAGAGCAGAATTAGTCCTCGGATGTTGCACAAATTCAGGTGTTTGGAGGGAAAAGTGGTCCTACAGCTCCAGTTGTGCTACCTGCACTAGGAGGATTGCTGTGAGTTGGAGTCCAGCCTGGGCTACATGGTAAGTTCAAGGCTAGCCTGAACTACATAGTAAGACCCTGTCTCAAAAAAAAAAAAAAAAAGAGAAAAGAAAAGAAAAAAGACACAAAAATTTGAGATGTGTCACCAGTTCCTCCCACTCTTAGGACCTTACTGTGTAAGAACTTGATTTCCTGGTGACAGTCAAGCCTGGTCTGTTGGGACTCCTGGAGGTGGGGCTTTTGCCCTTAAATGCTGTGTCTTAGTTACTTTTCTCTCGTTGCCGAGACAAGATACCCAACACCCAAAATTAAGGAAGGAAAGTTTTATTTAGCTCACAGTTTGTGGTAATTTCAGTCCATAATCAGCTGGCTCCAAGGCAGGGTGGCATGGCAGAGGAGCAACAGTTCACGGCGGTGGAAGACAGCAAAAGCAACAAGAGCAAAAGGGGAGGAGAGTGAGAGAAGACCTTTTCTGTCCCTTATATTGTATGTAGGCTACGCACAATCCCAGCACTAAACAATGATCAATCATGAACTCTAGATTCAGCCACCTCTGAAAAGCACCCCCCATGACTGCATGAGGCTTTGGGAGGACATCCAGACACAAACCATAATATGCTGGTAACCATATGTCATTAAGGAATTGCATTTTTTGTTGTTGTTGTTTTGAGACAGCACTCCTTATATAATTCGAGCTGGCCTTGAACTTACTATGTAGTCCAGGCAGGCCTTGAACTCACAGTGATCCTCCTGCCTCAGCCTCCTGAGTGCTGGGATTACAGGGGTGCACCACCACACCAGGCTTCAATTTACAATTTAGAAAGGTCAGTGGTTCTAGGGGACAGAGGAGAAGGAGAGAGGCATAGGCAGAGCACAGAGAATTTGTTGAGCTGTGAAACGTCTATATGCACTATAATGGTGGCTACATGTTACTACACATCCTCAAAATCTACAGAACATACAACTCCAAGAGTGAGCCCTAATGTAAATGGGGCTTTGGATGACAGTAATGTGTCAGTGTAGGATCATTAAGAATCTAGGCACTGGGCCGGTGAGATGGCTCAGCGGCTTAAGCGCCTGCCCAGCAAGCGCGAGAGCCCGAGTTTGACTCCCGGAACCCACATACGAAAAAGGGGCTGGTGATATCGCTCAGTGGCACGGGTGCCTGCTGGTGCTCGAGGTCCTGAGGTCGACCCCCCGGTACCCACCAAAAAAAAAAAAAAAAAAGAATCTAGGCACAATCTAGTGAGAGATGTTGACAGTGGTGGAGGTTGTATCGGAGGTGCAGAGGGGGAATATGAGAATACATATTTTCTTAATTTTGCTGTGAACCCAAAAGACTATTTAAAGAAAAAAAAAATAATAACCAGAATAAAAATACCCATGCTAAAAAGAAAAAAAAATCACCTGGGGAAAAGTGGAGAAATGAGTGTTGTTATGGTTTATATTTAGGTATCCCCTGGCCTATAGCCTTATGGCTCACAGGGAGGGTTTTTGAAAGTCAACTGACTCATGGTGTAGCAGAAAATGCCCCCCCCCAGTACACTTCAGTTCGTCAGTTGTCCAGGTAACAGTTCTGGTTACAGTTCCTATTACTTTTGTTTCTTAGAAAATAGCTGGTCACTCTGATGCATATTGTAAGAACCAATCAAAGACAGTCAAGTACTCTACCTCTGTACTTCCCCTTGCAGATCCCATAAAAACCTCCCTCCCTGAGTCTTCCAGGCCTGTCATTTTGAGGGACAATTATTTCCCTGTTGTTGGTGTTGGATATTGTATTCCAGCTATGAGAAAGTGACTAAGATAGATTTAGAGGATGGAGGATAAAAGCAAATAGTAAATTAAGGAGACAGAACTTGTAATGGACCAATAATTATAAAATGCCATGAAATGAAGAGTAAGTTTAACTCAGTATTCTTCATTTTCAAGCCAAAAAGAAAAAAAGAGAGAGAGATTGTATGTGCTTTGTAATCACAAATTATATCAGGTTTGGCAGTGTGTTATTGATTGTACTTTGCATAGTACACACTGATTCTATCCTCACATGTTCACAACATCTTAAACACACTTCTTATGAATAAGAAGTAATCACTCACTAAAAACAAGGTGAGTAGAATCTGAATTTGTTTTTCACACTCTGAACCTCACATGCCAGCGGGCGCCCGTGCTGCTGAGCGATATCACCGGCCCTTTTTTCGTATGTGGGTTCCGGGATTTGAACTCGGGCCCTCGAGCTTGCCAGGCAGGCGCTTACGCCGCTGAGCCATCTCACCGGCCCTTAGTATTGTATTTTTAACACGGAAAAAAAAATCTACTGTTCTCTACATGCGGCATTGGAGCTATCTAAGGATGTTCTATTTCTCCCTTATATCCTGTTACAGCACTTGCTGCCCACTGTAGGGCGTAATAATGAATATTTACTTTGCCTTTGCCCCGTTCACATTGGGGAAGGGCAGCAGAGCATGACCCTCACTTTGCCTCTTTATTTTCGGTAATTTACCTTTCAAAGCCTTCTGGAGGAAAGGTGTAAATCACTTCTGCATTTCCCTGAGCAGGGTGGCCTCATTGTAACAAAAACCGAGGGGCAAATCCTAATGGCTTATGTTTCCAGCACGGAGAATGATTCTATCTGAAGATTAACCCTAACTCTGGGATCCTTTAGGGATGTCCAGGAGACAGGACACGCAGCGCGGCGAACTCCATCGCCCATAGGCCCGGCCACAGAGGCAGGGGCGCCCACACTCCAGGAGACCGCGGGAAGCAGCCTGGACCAGGTAGGCATCCTTTCTGAACTCTAAGCCTCGTCTATTATTCCTTCGCCTGGCGACAGGGGGCGCAGCAGGACGGCAGGGGGCACTGCGCGTGCGCGCTGAGTGGCCGGAGTCCCGGAGACTCGGCTTGCTGGGGCCGCGCAGGCAGGATGAAGACTTCCGAGGACACCAAGGGCACCGGTAGCGAGGGGCCGCGGCAGCTGGGACTCTGCGTCGTCTGCGGCCTACCCGCTGCAGGGAAGTCGACTTTCGCGCGCGTCCTCGGCCACTGGCTGCGGCGGGAGCGGGGCTGGGCTGTGGGCGTCCTGTCCTACGACGACATACTGCCTGACGCGCTCCTGGACGGCGCCGGCGCAGGGCCGCCGGTCAGCACCGGGGCGGGAGGGGGCGGGCTGGGCTCCGGACGCAGCTCCGCAGCTCCGCGTGCGCACCGTTGTGTGCTGTATTGTTTGTAGTGAGCAGCCGTGTGTGCACTCGGCGGAGTCTCCTGTGAGAGAGGAAGCCCTGACAGGCGAGGAGAGGCAGGAGTTTGAGAACTGCGGAGGTGGATTGGCACTGCAACGAGGGAAAGAAATGGACTGTAAAAATATGTCACAGAATAGTTAAAATACGGCCGTTTTAGAATGATGCGGTGTGGAGGGTTATGTGTACATTTATGGATTGCATAAGCCTGTACCTTGAAGGTTTGGTCTTTTGATTTACCTTGAAGGTTTGGCATTTTGAGATGGGATCTGCTGTATTGCCCAGACTGGTATTGAACTGGCTGTGTACAGTCCTCTTGCCTCAGCCTCCTGAGTAACTGGGATTACAGGTGCCTCTGTGTTCTACACTGGAGTCTTAAGGAAGGGCTAAATTCTAAATTAAGTGTGCAAAGGTGGAAATCCCCCATAGTCAGATGTACTTTTCATAGTTCTGGGGAAGTTTCTCCTTAGGCAGAGGAAGTTTCTCCTTAGGCAAAGGAAGGAATCTCCAAAATATTTTAACATAGCCAGTTTAATTGAACTTTATATCATTTTGGGAATCCTCTTTAAGAAAAAGAATATAAATTATAAATAACAAAATTGCTAGAGGCCCTCTCAAAGAAAGAGGCCGTCTAAGTGGAGGGCCTGGCCTCTAAAGCTTATCTTCGTTCCTCTCAGGGCAAATCTGCATTGGAAGCTATTTCTTAATAGCCCACCAGATGAAGTAATGGGGTTCTATTTAGGGACCAGCTTAATGTTCCAAGTGGGTCCACAGTACAGCGCACCCCCAGATTCGCGGGGGTTACATTCCTAGAGCACCCACAAATTGTGAAAAACTGTGAATTTCAGATATGGCCAGAAAATGCCTATGCATGCCTATTTTTATAGTTTAAACCCTAAATATGCTATGTCTCCCACAGTTATATAATTTAATAAAATAGTGTATTAAAGCCTTAGAAGGTACATTGCGTTTTGGTGGCATCCTAGGGATTGTAGGGCTTTAAGAAGAACAAAATGGAGAACACTGGAGATAGCTAAGGACGGTAGAGCTAAGGGCATTAGGATGCTGGAATGCTGGTGCATCTATGGAGATGGGTTAAGGGGTAGCAGCCAATCAGCAGCAAGGAAAAGCTCTTGGATTGGCTACTTGCAAACCTCTACCAAGAAAACAATTGCGGAGGATAATTGTGGTTTCTGTGAACAATTATTATTTAGGTTCTAAGGAAAAATCCGTGAATGACTGAGGCTGTGAACTCTGAACAGTGACTTTGTGGGGTATACTGTATATACTTGTCTCTAAGCCTTCAATTTAGTACAGTAAGGTGTACCCCTTTGGGGAAGCATATAAACTAAAGCTTCCGGGGAAGATTGAAGTCGTGTCTACAATTGTGTTCTCACTCTAGAGCAAATACACTGAAATACGCTGAAGTTTTAAAGTTATTTTTGTTGGTTAATGCTTGATTATGGATGAATTCACATAAATCAAGTGCAAATATGTGACTGTGTTTTATATATGCAAGGGTATTGTACATTTGGTGTGTGGAAAAATTCTGGACCTCTGCATCAGATTTTAGCTGCTGCTTCATTCTTGGCTAATTGTGATGTAAATACAGTGTTAGGGTGGCACCATAGGGAGAAAGCTAAAATTTGTTGATATGGATTGTCGTATTTGCTGGCTTTTCCCTCACTTTCATTACTATTATTTTTCTACTCTTCCTTTACAGTTACACGCCATGAGACTCATTTGGTCACCATGATTAGAAAAATCTCACCTTTTAGGAAGTGACATGTTTCCTTTGCAGTGGGTTTAGGGATATACTTGTGTGTGGTGTCATCCCATTGATGTGGTAAGGCCTGGACAGGCAAGAGAGGGACCTTGATCTCCTGTCCTTGTGTTTGTTTCCCTCTGGCCCTGATATCAGAACATCAGTGCTCTCCACAGCCCTTGAATGACATCAAATTATGTGTATTCTTAAGCTATTTGTATTCTTGCCCTCAATCTGCTTTCTTCTCCAGTCTCCCAGCAGCCCAGTGGGTAGCCTGAGGTCTTTTCATCTTAACGCAGGCACCTTTCAGCTGACCATCTTGCTGTTCACAGCCTTTGTCAGTTCAAGGGCAAATCAGCATTGGTGTAGCTTGACCAGACTATTTTAATTTGGCAGTATTTTGATTTTAGTTCCTCTGGATGGTAACAGCTTTTCATTCTCTCATTTGTACACTCATTCGTTTGATACACATTTCTGGAGCACCTGTTAGATGCCAGACTCTTGGCTGGACGCTGGTTATGCAGTGGGCTAATGATCTAGCATCGAGATACAGAAACAAATGCCTGAACAGTGCAAGCCCTGCTGGAGTGGAGACATACTTTATGCAGAATGGGGTGCTGTGATAGGCAGGGGAGGGGCTCAGTTAAGTCAGAGAAGGTGTCACACCGCACTAGCAACATGAAGTTTTCTAGGCAGAGGGAGCAATATATACAGAGACATGGAGGCATGAGAAACAGGATGTCTGTAGAGAACTCCAAATGGTTCAGGAGTGTACACTCAAATTTTCATATGGGGAGGAGTGGCAATGAGACTACATGACCACCCTCCTGAAAAAAATAATATAAAATTATTATTATAATGTAAATTACAATTATTCTGTTTTTTATAGCCATCCCAGTGGAAAATGTTTCGGCAGGAACTGTTGAAGTACCTGGAATGCTTCTTGATGGCTGTCGTTAATGGGTGTCAGATGTCTGCCCCACCCAACAGGATTGAACCCATGTGGGAAGATTTTATAACCTGCCTAAAGGATCAAGATCTGATAATTTCTGCAGCACTTGAGGCCCAGCCTTTTTACCTCTTAGCAAAAACTGCTGTTTCTAGACCTTTATTTTTGGTTTTAGATGACAACTTTTATTATCAAAGTATGAGATATGAAGTCTACCAACTGGCTCGGAAATGTAATTAAAACATTTTTTCTTACACATGGGAACATTCAAATATCAAAATCTACTGTCAGAATTTAATTGGATTAGAGGGTTATATAGATTTAACTTTAAAACTAGGTTTTCAGTATTGCAAATGGAGTTTTTCTTTCTTCAACTGGGATTTGTCTAGTATATATTTATTTCACAGTTTGAAAAGATAGGAGACCAATAATTTGGTGATTTTAAACTGTTTTCAGATTCGTTGGGTTTTTGCCAGCTCTTTTTAGACTGCCCTCTTGAGACCTGTTTGCGGAGGAATGGCCAGAGACCACAGGTGCTGCCTGCAGACACCATCCACCTGATGGAGAGAAAGATAGAAAGGCCCAACCCTGAGAAAAATGCTTGGGAACACAACAGCCTCACAATTCAGAGTCTAGAGCATTCGTCAGAGGCCAGGTATTCTATTCAAAGCCATCCTTCTCTGGGGCTCCCCCCAGACTCCATGCTAAATACGTTCTTTACCCATACTGGCTTGATCCTCACACAGGTCCTTGAGGGTTATTTGGGTGGAAGAACAAACTGAAGTGAGAAAGTGTAGTTTGTCCAGAGTCTCTGAACTTGGGACAGCCAAGTTTGTAAATGGCTACTCTTAACTGTTAGGATTATACTGTCTCCCAAAGATTGGAGAAGGGAACTCATAGTAGAACACATCTTTGATACTCCTGTCAGAACAGAGTAGTCCAAATATGTTGCCCAGTGGTTTTCTCATAGAAAGAATTCTGTGGGCGGGGAATGTAGCTCAGTGGCAGAGCACCTGCGTGCCATCCACAAGGCCCTGGGTTTGATTCCAAGCACTGAGAAAGAAAGAAAGAAAAAAAAAATAGACAAGAAATTTTTGAAAGAATAGGAATTTGTACTAGATCCTAATTTTTTTTTAACTGGGAATCGAACTCAGGACCTCGCACTTGCTAGGCAGGCGCTGTGCCACTGACCTGTACCCCCAACTCCTAGTTCCTAATTTGTCTTAGACCTTGCTGTTATTACTCTGGTTGTGTATATGTGAGGCGCATGGGTTCTGGTGTCTGATGCTTTCCATTTATGATATATGTTCCAAGAGTTTTAGAGCAGTACATTTCTAATAGACATTTTATTAATGATGGAAATTCCTAGATTTACACTGTCCAGTATGGTAACAACCGGCCACATCTGACTGTTGAGTACTTAAATGTATGTAATGTAACTGAATACCTGAATTTTTAATTTAATTTGATTTTAATTAAACTTAGCCTTACATGGCTAGTACCTGTTATAGTGGCTAAGGCAGCACTCAAGGCTCATTTGATATCTGTGGGGGATCAGCAATTTTTGTGTTTTTTTGTTTTGTTTTGTTTCATTTTGAGACAGGGTCTTGCCATGTAGTCCATGCTGGCCTCAAACTCGTGGTGATCCTCCTGCCTCAGCCTCCTGAGTGATGGGATTATAGGCAAGTGCCACCATGCCTGGCTAGGATCAGAAATTTTTTTTTTTTTTTTTTTTTAGACTGTGTGTCTTGCTCTGTAGTCCAGTCTGGTCTTGATGTCACTATGTAGCCCAGGCTGGCCTTGGACTCATGGTGATCTTCCTAGCTCAGCGTCTTGAGTGCTGGGATTAACAGGCATATGCCATCACACCTGGCTGCCAGGATCAGTAATTTTTTTTTTTTTTTAAAGAGAAGAAAAAACAAAACAAATCAAAAAAAGAACAAATTTTCAAAACAACATAATATGAGGGTGACAATGGTTAATGCATTACGTATTGTTATCTTTAAGTTAGTTATTCAGGATACCAGACATTAGCATTCAATTGTCCAAACATTATTGGCACAAACCTTACTCTTCAATGAACTAAGTAAAATTGGTAGTGTTTCTACCTTAACCATCTTATATATATATATATATAATTTTTTTCCCTTTCCCTTCTTTCTTTTCCCTATTCCAGTCTCTCTTTCCTTTTGACCGGTTTCTTTTTGATTCATCATGTCTATTGTACATTTTGGATCTTATTTACTCTTTCAGTTTCTCATACTAGAGAGACAATACGATGCTTACACATGTGCGTCCAGTTTATTTCACTTATGAGTATTTTCTCGAGTTGCATCCATTTACCTATAAAAGTCTCCAGTTTATCCTTCTTTATGGCTGAATAGTACTCCATTGTATAAAAATACCACATCTTTCTTATCCATTCCTCAGTTGATGGGCATTTGGGTTGTTTCCAAGATCTGGCTATTACAAATTGTGCTGCTATAAACATGGGTGCACATATATCGCTGTGGTAAGATGTTTTTAATTCTTCTGGGAAGATGCCCAGAAGGGGAATAGCTGGGTCAAATGGGACCTCCAACCCTAGTTTTTTGAGGAATCTCCACACTGACTTCCACAGTGGCTGTACCAGTCGACACTCCCACCAACAGTGAAGAAGGGTTCCTTTTTCCCCACATCCCCTCCAGCATTTGTTATTAGTTGATTTCTTTACAGTAGCCATTCTTTCTGGGGTGAGATGGTACAGGATCAGTAATTTTTAAAAGGCAAAATTTTAAACTCATTCCTCAAAAGTTTAGTTCCCAGGATATAGATCTTATATATTTTATAAAATTAATATACCCAAAATAATAACTGCATTTAAGTGATGTTGTTTCTATAGTTTATGAAGCTACTGGGGAGGTTTCTAAGTTTTAATCTGTCATACTATCTTGAAACTTTGAGCAGGCACATAACTGATTGCTACTCTTTGTGGAATACTTAAAATTGTTTCCTATGGGGGCCGGTGAGATGGCTCAGCGGCTTAAGCGCCTGCCCGGCAAGCGCGAGGGCCCGAGTTCGACTCCCGGAACCCACATACGAAAAAAAAAGGGGCTGGTGATATCGCTCAGCGGCACGGGCGCCTGCTGGCGTGCGAGGTCCTGAGGTCGACCCCCTGGTACCCACAAAAAAAAAAAAAAAAAAATTGTTTCCTATGGAAGCGAGTGGCTGGTTGAGGCACTGGAATGTCCCCTGAGGGCACCATAGGGCTAGCATCACTGCCTCGACACCTGTGAGACAGTCTTTGGTAGAAGCTTTTCTAGTATTACTGCCAGCTGTCACCATAATCTGCAGTTTTGGTCCTGGGTATGAAAAACCTTATTTACCTGGGCTCATATCCAAATATTCACAGGGTAGGTAACTGAGAAGGAGTACTGTAGAGTGTGTGGCAGCCCTGTATTGGAAGGTGAAAGATGATCTCATAAATGTACCTTTCCCAGGCTCTATGAAGTAATAATAGTAGCAAGAGCTATTGAGCACATCCTATTTATTGGGCCTGTTCTGAATACTTCCTGTGTGTCAACTCATTCAGTCCTCACAATCACCCTTTAAGGGGATAAACTGTAATTGCCATTTTATGGGTGGGTTGTGTAACATACCCAGCTAGGAAGTGGCAGAGCCAAGATCTGGGCCCAGTGCAGTCTCACTGACTGCAGAACCTCGGCTCTTCAGTATGAGAAAGATCATTTTGAGGTTGAGACTAACACAGTGAACTCCCTGACTTAGGAGTCTTTCATTTCTACCCCCCGTGCTGAGTAAAATTCAAGTTCCTGACCATATGTGTTATAATAACCTTGGTTAACTGTCCAGCTGCATATCCTACCACTGCCCCTCCCCTTGCTTTTAAACCAAACTGGCTTTTTTTGTTTGCTGAGCACTAGAAGTTTGTTCTTACCTCGGGGCCTTAGTATTTGCTGTCCCCGCTGCCCTTCCCACATACTTATGCTGACTGCCTTTCCTGACCATCTGAGTAGAGTGAAGATCATTATCACTTAGTTTATAATGTTCACTCACTTATCCACTTACCACTGTCCAAAAAGTTTTTGCTTGTTTGTCTCCACTACATTATCGGCTTGCTTGGAAGGGTAAGGAATCTTGTTATGCCCCTAGGTTAGCTACATAGCTATAAAATATTTTTGATGTAAGATACTCAATGTATATTTGTTAAATGAATTAATGGATTCTTAACTCAGTCTTCTATGGACCCTTGACCAGTGAGGAATTTTGCTAATCCTTGTCCAGTAAATAAGCAGAAATCAGAAAGTAAAGACGAGCTGGGTGGGGTGGCTCACACCTGTAAGGAGGCTGTCTGGAGGCTGAGGCAGGAGGATTGCCACAAGTTCAAAGCCAGGCTGGGCTACATAGTAAGTTCTTCTGGGACTAAAATAGAGTGTTACCCCATAGTTCCACATAAAATAGGGGAAAGGAAAAAATTATTCTTCAAAGCTTATAATTTATGTGAGTCTTAGGAAATTAGTATTTGTAAATGCAAGGTAGTTTAGATTTTCCCTTTTGTTAAGGACCATAGGTTACAACAGTTTTACTCCTCTAGAATTCAATTTAGTATTAATAAGTACAAGGTTTTTTTTTTTTAGTACAAGTTTTTTTAAACAGATGTTTGATAATAAGGATTTATTGTATTTTATCCCACTTTTTCTGTAGTGTGGAAGTGGCTGATTTATTGCTTGCTGCTTTGGAAAATCCAGTAAAATATGTTGAGGACAATATGGAACAAAAGGTAAGGCTTCAATGTAGAATTCATGTGAATGAGCAGGAACAGCTTTTCATAGGTGACCTTTTTCTGTTTTCAGTGAGTAAAACATTCATCTGCTGAATCTGAATTCAGTGGTGAACTGCTGGCAGCTCGTGCCATTTGGCCAAACCCACTTGTTAAGTTTTTGGACATGACAGAGCCTGTTGACATTATGTTGGTAGCTTAAAATGTGCAGGATGGGAATATTTATACCACAGAAATAAGCAAACACTACAGATAAGTTTTGGGGAATTTTTGGGAGGATACCCAGTTATTAGACATTCATCATTATACTGGTGCCTAGAGGGAACCCAGTTTACAACTGGACATAATTCATTTGGACCCTTCTGAGGGAAAAATAAGAGAAAAGCCACTTCTCTTTGCTTTGCTTTGCTTTTTTTTTTTTTTTTTTTTTTTTTTTTTTGTTGGTGGTGGTGGTGCTGGGGATTAAATCTAGGACTAGGCAGTTAATCTACCACTGAGTTACATCCCTTTTTCTTTTAGCCTCTTACACTTTAGTGTTTTCTTTTATAAAACTGTTCCAGTTAACAATGCCTGTATTACATAGGAAACAGACAGGATTATTTGTGCAACTAACATTTGTCATAAAGCTGATCAGATGATCCGAAGAACTGTCTCTCAGACAATGAAGGAAGCAAAAGGTATGTTGAATAGTAACGCGCTGTTTACTTGATGTGATAATTGACTCTCTATTGCTGTTATTTCCTTATCATTCATGTAGTTTATTAGCTGTCAAAGTGTACATCATACTCTCAGTTTAAGTCTGCAGTTTCATTACATATGCCTAAAAACTCTTCTCCTGGAATTGGTTATTCATCCTTTTATCAAGTTTCTACTGAGTGGCTATTTTTTCCTAGGGCTTATTCTAGATGCTGGAGAATCAGCAGGAAGCGAACATTCCAGTGAGGAGAGAGAAAAGTAATTATATGAAGATATGTCCATGCTCTGGAGAAAAATAAAGTAGGATAAAGCAGTGTCAAGTGATAGATATATTGTTTTATTTTGGTTTTCTGAGACAGAGTTTTGCTATGTAGTTCAGGCTGGCCTTGAACTCACTATGTAGCCTATGCTGGCCTCAAACTCACAGCAATCCTACTGCCTTCGGAGTGCTGGGATTACAGGCATGCGCCACCAAGCCCAGCTAAGTGATGGATATATTTTTAAAAGGGTCATCCGGAAGGCTTTCAGAGATGACATTTAAAGAGATGTGAGTGATGCGAAGGAACAAGCCATGTAGGTATCTGTAGGATCATTCCAAGCAGGAAACACATAAAGTACTAAAACCCAGAGGTTTGAAATGTTCTGGAACAGAAAAGAGGCCATTGAGCCTGGAATGAACTAACGAAGGAGGAAAGGTTAGTCAGGGACCAGGTGTAAGATTAATGTGGAGTTTCAGCAAGGTGAAGGTATTGTAAATCTTAATTTAACAGATAAACTATGTAGTAGTTATAGTTTCATAAAATAATTCCAGGTGTAGTGGTGTACTTCGGTAATCCTAGCACTCAGGAAGCTGAAACTGGAGGATCACAAGTTCAAGGTCAACCTGGGCTACACAGTGAGTTTGAGGCCATCCTGGGGCACATAGTGAGTTCAAGGCGAGACTAAACTGCTGCACAAAAAACCCAATATATATATATATATATATATATATATATATATATATATATATATATATATATATATAATTATTTTAGGTTCTGAATATTTAACTGCTATGTGAAAATTTGGTTTTAAAAAACAGCAGCTAGTCTTTCTTTAACTCACTTTATATGCTCAGTACTTTAGTTTCTAAGCTGTACAGTCCTGGAAGGTGGGTATAATTTTACAAATGGGAAATGGAGGTTCACAGTGGATCAAATAACTTACCCAAGGAGCTACTAAATACTTGGGCAACTTGGGATCCGGAGTTACATCTGGTTCCAGTCAGCTGTTGTGCTCCTTGCATCACCAGCATTTATTACTGCCTTCATAAAAGCTCAGAACATTAGAAAGGGAAATGATATGCCGAACATACAGTGTTTTTTAAATTCATGATGCATAAGTAAATTTTACATTGTAAACTAGCGTGTAACACTGTACCTAAAATCAGGGTCTGTGTAGAAACAAATGTCACAAAACACTCTGAGATATTTCATGAACTCGACTATGTTTTATTTGCTTTCATTTTAGAAAAACATTGGTTACACACTAATGAGTTATAATCCGAAATTTTTAACGGAGGACAGGAACAAAGATGACAGCATAATTAGAATAAAAGCAAAAATAGTTCCACTGGTTCTTTCTGAGCCATTTAGGCTTTCTTCTGTCTTATACCCAAACTACTCTTGATTATTTCCTACGAATTTAAAGAACGGACGGGGGGCGGTGCTGGTGCTAGCTGCTAAATCTATGCTTAATTGAAATAAAGAATTCAATTCCCTCCCATCAAGAAAGTGAAAATAACCCACAGATGGGAAAAATATTTGCAAACACAGTATCTCATAAGGACAGCCAGGTGCGGTAGTTCATGCCTATAATCCTTGCACTCTGGGAGACTGAGATGGGAAGATTGCCAAGTTTGAGCCCACGCTGGGTGACTTACAAAAAGAGTTGGGGATATAGCTCAGTGCAAAGGCCCTGGGTTCAATGCCCAGTATCATTTGATGGATGGATGGATGGATACATAGGTGGATAGACAGATAGAGGTACCTTAGTTCATGAACTTAATTCTTTCCACGATTCTGGTCACAAACCGAATTGGACGAGAACTGAATCAAATTTCCCCATAAGGTCAACATTGAACCTAACTGAGAACCAAATTAAATTCAATGGTTAGGTACAAATCAAAACTATAAGGATATCACTTCACAGCTACTAAAAAGGCTAGAATTAAAAAGTACAGGTGTTGAGGATGTGGAGAATTAAGAACCTTCATACCCTACAAAAACTTAATACAAATGTTTACAGCTGCATGGTGGCATATGCCTGTAATCCCAGCACTCTGGGAGGCTGAGGCAGGAGGATTGCAAATTTGACCCCAGAGCAGACAACTTAAGAGATTTAGTGGCCCACATCTCAAAAATCAGAAAACACAGGCCATGTGTGGTGGCGCATGCCTGTAATGCCACCACTCGGGAGGCTGAGGCAGGAGGATTGCTGTGCATTTGGGGCCAGCCTGGGCTACATAGCAAAATCCTGTCTCAAAAAAACCAAAAGAAGAAAAGAAAAGAAAAAAGTCTAGGGATGTAGCTCAGTGTGAATGGCCTGAGTTCAATCCCCAATACTGTCAAAAAAACAAAAACAAAAAAGTTTCTAAAAGCCGTAGTGTTTATAATAGCCCAAAGGTGGGAACAGCTGATAAATGGATAAACAAAATGTGGCATAATCATACAGAGAAATAGAGTACTGTTATGGGATACAATATGGAGAATCTTGAAAATTTACAAAATGAAAGTCACAAAATACCACATACTACATGACTCCTGTCATATAAAATGTTCAAACAGGGAAATCTTGAGGTAAAGTAGATTAGTGGTTGTTTAGGGATTCAAAGTAGGGATCAGAGTGGGTTTAGCAAGGTGATAGCTGAAGGGTACTTGTTTGTTTTTTGGACTTTAAGACTGTTCTAAAATTGACTGGTGATGGTTGCATGTATCTGCAGTATAGTTTAAGTAGATGGATTTATGATATGTGACCTATATATCAACAAAGCTAACAAATCTTCAGGTTCTCAGAAACACTGCCCATGTGATAATGGCTGCTATATTGAATACAGCACATATGGAACATTTCTGTCATAGAAAGTTATATTGGACAAATTTCAAGGTATTATTTATCAGTTCAAAGTCAAATTGTCATTTTGTACTTTTGCTTTTTTGCCTTTCCAGGCAAAAGGTAAGTTGTTGCCTTGGGTCTTGTCAACAACAAAAAATCTTTTAGGTTTGTCTTTTTCTGCTTATATACTTCATAACAAGTTATTTAAATTCCTTGAACTGTTCAAGATGATTTTCCTGTGTCACATTTACATGACTTATTGTCTATAAATTATTCCAACTCACTATTTATAGAAGAATATGACTGGTTTTTCTAATGTAATCAAATTAATTTTTGTGGTAGCCCAGAATGATTTACAGAAATAATTCGAGAAAACTTTTTAAATTTTAGATGAACAAGTACTTCCTAGCAACTTGAAGCTACTAGCAGAAGAACTTAACAAGCTCAAATCACAAATTTTGGAAGACTTAAGGCAAGGAAAACTGTGCTTTCAACAAACCACTGGTGTATCAGATGTCGTTTCTTTTTTTTGTAATGAGAAAGATAATATTGTACAGAAATATTTTTCAAAGCAACACCAACATTAAATTTTCTGAATTTCCAATAAAACATTTGATTTTGATAAGCATTTGCAAACAAGTTAAAAGAATAATTTTGTATTACAAGGTGTTTTCTAGGCCAATGTGAATCGCCAAATACCATTCTTTCAAAAAGAAAAGGGCCAGGGATGTAGCTCAGCAGTGCATTGCCTGTCTAGCAAGCTTGAGGCCTTGAGTTTGATTCCTGGTATCAAAACAGAAAAAAAAAAAGAAAAGCCAGGTATGGTGGCATGTATTTGTAATCCCAGCACTTGGGACCCTAAGGCAGGATTCTAAATTCTAAGCCAGCCTTAGCTATATAGTGAGACCCTGTCTCAAAAGAAAAGTCAAGTCAGTCTATTCCAAAAGACTTGTTATAAAAATTACTTGAGTCTGTCACTTGTCAGATATTTAAGTATCTTGTCAGATATTTAATGGATAATTAAGCATCTGAGGCAGCCTTCCTCACGGATGTGACAGAACCCTCAGAATATGCTAGAACCACAGGGTGCAGAAGTCAGGTTAAATGGATCTTGAGGGGGCTGGTGATATAGCTCAGCGGCATAAGCGCCTTGCCTGGCAAGCACGAGGTCCTGAGTTCAACTCCCGGTACCCGCATATAAAGAAAAAAAAAAAAAATGGATCTTGAATAAAGAGAAGAAACTAGAATGGAGACCAGTTGCATGAATAGGTAGCTGTTAGTAACTTGTGATAGATCTTTTCATGTAAGGCATTCCATAAATTTAAACCAGTGTAGCCACAAGATCTTTTTCTTTTATTAACAATTTATATACCAGAAAATTACTAATTTGATAGTAGTTTTCAAAAAAGAAAAATTGGGGTCATTAGAAAGTGTTATTTTTTATTCGTATATTACAAAACCAAAGCTTCGTTCACAATATGAACTACATACTAGTTATTTCAGCATTAACCTGTTTTTTGGCTCCCTAAACAATATAATGCATTACAACCATAATGCAAGATTTACGCTTTGCATACAAAATATGTTCTTACATCGAAGTACATATTAACAAAAAGTTCTAGAAAGCATATACCCTCTACGACTAAAGAAAAACTCTTTAGCAGGGAATTTAAAAATTTTCAACACATTCATTTGATAAATATTTTTACAGAACTTAAAGTGAGGTTTATCTCTATTTTTTAAGTAATATTCCCTTTGTCAAATGATTCTGCAGATGAATGGCAAACATTTATTTCCAAAATGAAACAGCACTGGAAATAACTACTGGAAATTTTTTCAAAGTAAAAGTATAGCCTTTACTTGAATTTCTAGAAGTTGCAGCTACACACTACATTAGAAAAATCTGAAATAAAATTATTCCCTGTTAATCTCTTCACAGTTTCTTAAAAAAATATTAGTGGAGATAAATTATCTACCAGCTTTAAAAATCTAAACTTATGTTCACTGAACAAAAATAAATTTAGTTTCAGAACATTGCCTATTAGTGGCAAAGTACTCTAAATAGTGCATGTTAAACTTTTTCAAACTCATTTCTATAAAATACTTGATTAAAAATAAGATGAGAGGAACATATTTAGTATGTTAGAGAAGACCTAACATCTTTCCAACATCTTTTTCACAAAATTTAACTCAGGAAATTTAAATAAAACCCTAGATCTTTTAAAAAGTATAATCCCAAAAGTGTCTGAAGTAGATTTACTTCAAAATTTTCAGTGCATTTAGAATTAATTGTAGCTTCTAGGTATTAACACCTTTGGAACCAACTGTGCACTTTAAGTCATAGGAAAATTAGAATTTTACATTGTAGTTTTTATTTATTAGAAAAATTTATTCGTCACTATTTGACCCAGAATATACAGTGAATAAGCTGGTTCTAAGGAGAGTTCTCTTTCTTTAATGAAATTTTTCATTTTGTATTTTGGAATATTGCTTTTATAGAAGAAAAAAATAATCACAAAGCTTCCAAATGACAACCTGTTTCTGGAAACTGACAAGGACTAGAACCAAGTTCTAGAACCATATGAATTTGCAAATTGCACTAAAATTGATCTGAGCAGTAAGTGATTTAAGCAATAGAGGAAAAACAGAATTTTTAGTGTCATAAGATTTGACGAGGGAGTTCCTGTTTGGATAAAGTGTCCTTAAGATGAGCTTGTGGCTATACAACCACAAGCACTCATTTTTAATGGCTTTCTAGCATTGGGAGAGCAGAGGGCTCATTAACTTGGCACTTGGTGTTTTTGTGGCCAGATACCGTTAATATTTCCCTTTTATTTACTACAGGAGTACAGGTCCTTTTTGGTTAAAATATTTTGGTTACAGTATTTTCTTTAAGCCAATTATGAGTATTTTCAAAATATGAATCAAATCAAAAAAGTTTTGCAAGTACACAGAAACCAAGTTAGTATCAATATTTTATTGTTTAAACAAACTCTCTTCAGAGTAAGCTAGTTATTACAAAATATAAAAACAACAGCCTCCTATTCAAAATGAATCACTCTAGATTTAGCAAGTCTTACTTTTATAAACAAATGTTTAGATGCATTTTATATCCATTTTCATGCTTTTTTATTCCCTACTAAAGTGATGATTCAATCACAGTTTCCATACAGTAAATATGGTCACTGTTCATGGAAACTGGTAAAACTGCAAATAAGAATTACAATTGGAATTCACAGGAAATATTTTAAATGGCCAACTTGAAGAGGAGACCTGGATGTGTTCTGGACACATAGTACTGTATTACTATCACATTTCCCCATGTATTTCTATACGCATATTTTCTTAGAAATTAGAGGCAATAAATGCTTAGAAGGCAAGAAAAGGAAAATGGAGATTTTTTTTTATTTGAAAGACTGCATCTTAATAATAAAGATAGATAACTTCCATAGTACCTCTTTGGTCCTCAAAAGAATAGGAAGAGTAACAGTTTCTCACTATAGTTACCAACCTCACCTGGCACTAACAACATCAAAATGAATTTAATTGAAAAGTTTAAAATGAAAAGAAAAAGACATCTAGCACTCTAATATATTTAACTATGATTTTTTTTTTTTTTGTGGGTACCGGGGGGTCGACCTCAGGACCTCGCACGCCAACAGGCGCCCGTGCCGCTGAGCGATATCACCGGCCCCTTTTCCGTATGTGGGTTCCGGGAGTCGAACTCGGGCACTCGCGCTTGCAAGGCAGGCGCTTATGCCACTGAGCCATCTCACCGGCCCATAACTATGATTTTTAAAAATAAATGAAGTATAAAAAATTCAGTGGAAAACTGACAAGTGTTTAGACATTGAATAAACAGGTATTTTGAATATTAAACTCAATTTCCATTTGGAATCTTGAGTTTCTTTTCCAAACTTTCACCTATTTTTATAACTTTAATTTTAAAAAAATTGTTTTATATTTCCCTTCATAGAAAAATTAAAGATTAACTTGAAATAACTTTACTATTATCAGTTGAAATGAAACTACTGATTCAACTTAAGGTGTACAAACTAGTATTTCAATTAGGAGCAATTTAAAGGCAGTTTCTCTACACACACTGAAATAAGTCGTAACATTTGGAAGAGAAAATAATTTATCCTACCATTTTAAATATGGCAGAATCAGAATTTAGCAGTAATGTATCTACTAGTCTTTATGGACTATATATGTGGGAAATTTAAATGAATACCTATTAAGATTGTATTCTTCTTCTTACATATCTAAATGAAAGGAAAAAAATACATATAAATGTGTCTATTCTAATACATAAAAGACCGTGGCCAGATTTTTATGGAAGAAAAAGGAAAGAAAAAAAATTTTCCCACTGTCAAATTTAAATTTTTATAAATATAGTGTATATAAACTTTAAATTAGTATCGAAAACAAACACCAAACTACAAACCCCAAAAAAGCCAAACCAAATAAAACATAATCTGATTGTTTTCAGTGTTGGTTATGTTGCCCTCTTGCAAAATGACAGGCAAAATCATACTTGTTTTTACATTTGCATCCACATATATTACACTGGAAAGGATTTTCATACCCATGACATCCCATATGAATAGTATAAAGGATATTGTCTGCAAAGTACATATCACAGTGCTGGCAGTGGTGCAGAAGCTGAGGGTCCTGGATCGGCAGGGTTGGGGCCGGAGTGCTTGGCTGGCTGTTTCCTATGCTGGGAGTACTGGTGTGGGCACTTGGTTCACTGCTTGGACCTGCCACTGGACTGTAGTTCCTCTGACTATGTGATGGCTGAGGCTCGGGGCTTGTGGGAGAGGCGCTCTGAGGAATACTTGCTGACACAGCTGAAACTACTGCTTGGGCAGAGGGCTGCTGAATCATGAAAGGCTTTTCATCAGGGCAGGGAACTACATCAGGAGATGCAGGGTTTTGGTTTTCAGGTGGCAAACTGGACAACTGTCCTGCTAGAGTGGAGAGCTGATTTAAAGGGTTGTCAACCATGAGTTCTTGCGGGTCCCTTGGTAGGCCACCAGCTGGTGTAGTTTTCGCCATACTTTCATAGGAGTCAGTCTGGATATTTGGGATTTCGTGGGTAAAATCATTAAGGTAGTCTGGTTTCTGAACCACCATGGAAGGTGGACTTAAGTTGATTAGTGCTCTTCTGCTATACCCCAGATTGCTTGTTTTCTTCTGTAAAACCCCCCACATTTTCTTGCTGCTCAAGGAAGACCTAGTACCTTTAATTGGCACCATTTTATGCTTGCGCCTTCGATGATGGGACAAGTTACTTCGATCGCTGCAGCGGAAGGAACATAATTCACATTTGTATGGTTTTTCTCCAGTATGGGAACGCATGTGGGCTTCCAGATGACGCTCATAAGCAGATGCAAATGGACATAAGTGACATCTATAAGGTTTTTCACCTATTTAAAATAGGAAAATAGGGGAGAAACTGTAAAAGTGGCTCATTTATATAGTTTCATGTTTGTCCATTTACTGCATTTGGGAATTGATAAAAAATAAAATGCTTTTCAGAAATTCATATTTGCATAAAAGATTATTTAAATCTGTAAAATAAAGCCTAAGAACTCATCAGCAACAATTTGATATACATTTAGATTCTACTAGTCAATGTAGTATGAAAATTGTTAGGGCTTCAACTGGCATTTGGGGCAAGAAAAAACATTACAAACATTCTACAAAATAATGATTCTGTCAACAGTATGCCTCAGAGTTATATGTTCATACATTCATCTATACATAAACATTTATTCATATACACACATATGTAAACTCTTTCAAGGGAAAAAAAAAACAAAAAAACTTTGAAAATATGTCCTTATATGAAAGCACAGAACCAAAATGAGCATCCTAGCCCCTGTATGACTTATGCAAATTATCCCTTCAAAATTTCACTTTTCCTCCTCCTTACTCTTCAGTTACCAGTAGGTGCCATTTTAGTTAATGCTATTAGTTAAAGATTTCCAAAACATATATAAGTATTTGGAATATGATGTTTAGAGTCATTCATCTAACAAGTCCTGAGCAACTTCTTTTTGCCAGATGTTCTGCCAGGCTCTGAAGGTAAAAAGATGGCCTCATCATGACCCTTGTCCTCAAGTGGTTTTCAGACCACTACGGTAACATGATGAATGAGCACAGGATGCCATGGAGCACACAGGGAAGACACCTTGCCTAATCCTGGGCAGGGACAGGGTGTAGTTAGGAAGGTTTCTCGAAAAGAATTGGCTAAGGTGACACATGGACTTAGCAGCAGCCTGCAACTGTATGAAACTTTTCCCCTTCTCTAGAACTGAAATGTACTAGGTGAAGATAAAGACAAACATTGTATATCACTCCATACTGCTCTTAGCATCGACCTCTCCACCTGATAGGCAGGTAAGATATAAGAAATTATGTGGATCAAGCAGAAAAATGGCTAGGGAAGGAGAAGCTCTGCAAGTAGCCTTATTTCCCACTGTTTGTATGCCAGAAAGCTACTGCTTTCTAAGGAATGAGGTAACTTTACCACTGATTTCAACCTTATAAACCTTCATTTGTGAACAGTCAGAACTATTTATAAGACTGACCAAATGTCCTGCACTCCTTGAGCCTTCTCCTGCCCTTAAAGAAACACCTTCTTCAGCAGCGGGTGGTAGTGCTTGACTGTAATCCCAGCACTGGGGAGGCTGAGGCAGGAGGATCATGAATTTAAGGCCAATTTGGATGACAAAATGAGATCCTGTCTCAAAAATCAAACAAAAGAAGAGAAATGGCTTTTCTAGGTGTTTCTCCATTACCTGTGTGGATTCTAATGTGCTCGATAAGCCGTGCTATTCCTTTGCTGGCATAGTTGCAGTACCGACACTTGAGCTTCCCATCAAAAGTCCTTTCAAACCCGTCTACTAACATTCCTGAGTTTTCATCCAGAGAAACTTCAACGGATGGATGATCAAGTCCATTTTGATCACTATCTGTTCCAGCTATAAACAAAGTATAGCAAAAAAATTATCTCAGAATCAAGTCTATTTAGCATTTAGTCTTAATTGGCTGAAAATCTTTCATAAATTCACTTCCTACAAATTAAATTCATAAAATAACACACTTTCTGAACTGAGGTTTTTTCTTTTTTAAAATTAATTAAGTTTATTGGTACATTTTAGGTATACATTAATGATCACATTCATTGTAGAGAATTTGTTCCTGTACATGATATAACTTGATTCTTTTCTTTTTCTCTCCCCTACCTCAACTGCTTTTCCCCTCACTTACAAAAGCTTTGTTTCCATTTTTTCCTTCTGCTCTCATCATTTATTTTCTTTTCCCTCTCCCCCTTCCCTAGTTCCCCTTCCCATTTGAACATTTTCTTCCTATTTCACAAAAGCAAGATTATATTCTGAGAACCTTCTATAGGGGGATCTCATTATTTACACACAAATTCAGTCATCCTCAATATGCTTTTTTTTTCCCCTCAATATGCTTTTGAAGAAGAAAGTAGGTAAGGGGCTAAAAAGATCCATTTAAGAGTGTTGGCATGGTTATACACAGGTGTTTTAAGATGCAAGTCATCCCTACAACTATAATTAGCAGTCATAATAGTCCCTAAAAGTCTAACTGTTTTAGTCTAAAGCAATTAGTTCCACTTAGCTTATGTATGTTCTAGATTGTGAGTTACATAGGCTCCTAAAGTTCTAATTAAGCACATACAGAAAAATACTGTATCTGATTCTTCTGAATGTCAGGACTGTAAGAATTTCAGAGATAAAGGATGTTTGGGTGTTGCCTTTTAATCTAATCAGACTACTTTGTTTAAAGAAACTGAAGGGGCAGGTATTCAATCAGGAAACCAGCAAACATCTGGGACTACAACCTCTGGTTCCAGGTATCATTAGCATTAGGAGGGAAAACTTCCTGCAGCTTTGCGGGAAAATGATTTCTCCATGCCATGATGCAGCGGATACTGGCATGAAGAATTCAATCCCCACTCTACCCTCACTGGGAGAAACGATTTGCTAAGGCAAGTCCAGTATCAAACAGGGCCACCACATTGGAGGAACAAGACCCAGTGTCTCCCTTTCTCCCACTGCTTTCCCAGCCAGTGACTCTCCCATTTTGATTTGTGCATAAATCACTTGGAGAATTCACTGGACTGGGATGAGGCCTGGTGTTTCCCATTTCTAACAGGTTGCCAGGTGATGCCTGAGCTCTGCTGTCACCTGAGAACTGTAGGCTAGAGGTCCACAAACTTCTATAGGGATGGGATGGTAAATATTTCAGGCTCTGTGGGCTCTGCCTCCATTGTAACTACTCAACTCTGCTATTGTGCCACAAAAATAACTTACAGGAAATATGTAAACAAGTGAGCATGTAAGGGTTCCAATAAAATTTTATTCATGGATGCTGATGTCTGAATTTCACATAATTTTCATGTGTTAAGACATTATTCTTTTGAGTTTTTTCTACCATTTTTAAATATAAAAACATTCTTAGCTTGTAAGGTATGTGAAAACAGCAGTCTAGACGAAATACACGCGATGTAGTTTGCTGACCCGGAGCTAGGTTTAGGAATAGATTCCAGTCTGTGTGGTCTGCAAACCAGATAACTGTTAACTCTGGCAGGCTTGGCTCCCCTCTGCTTTCTCCAATCTAGTTTCTCTTCTTAGGAGAGAAACAGAAAGACCCATATTTCCTCAAGGCTATTGTTAGGTAACAGACCCTGAGGACTGGCAGGGGATTTAGAAGGCCTAACCTTCTCACAAGGATGAATCTATAGACTATATTAAGTGTTTCTCCTTTAGCAAAACTACGACATGTTTAAAAGAAAAAAAAAAAATGCCTTGTACTATATCTTTCTAGAAAAAGACAGAATGGCCCACATTAGTTAGTAGTGATCTTCATAGCAGAGATAACTACATACTAACATTAATGAATTTACAAAAGTGAACTACTTAAGTGTATTAAAATGAGTCTACCTCCCTGAAGAGCCTCTGCTTCTTTGTCCCCACTAACTGATCCAGAAATCATGTTCACATGATGGGTCTGCTGAGTCAGGTATTCCTGAAAATCTTTCACGAAGTCCAAAGGTTCTGGTTTCTTTTCACCCATCTTTGCCTTTTTTTTTTTTTAAAGTTTAAAATCTGTTATACCTAGGGAAAAAAAAGTAAAATAATTTTTCATACTCAATACACAATAAAGCAATAGTGATAAAAACTGTTTTGTGCAAGATAACGTACAAAGTAACAGAAAACATAGTGCCTGTATTTAAATACCATATAATATTCTTGATGAACTAAAGACACAACATGGTGAAAAGTACATATGCTTAATAATCAAACTGGGATTCACAGTCATAAAGGATGGAAAGAAGGTACAAAGAAAAGAGACTATTCACAATAGTCAAATACTGGAAACTATCCAAATAAACCCAAAACAGTAAAACAGATAAATTAGTTGTAGCATGTTCATACATGGGCTATATTACAGTGATGGCAAACCTTTAGAGCTTTCAATGATACCAACATCCTGCTGTGGCACACATGCAATAGGTTCACCACCACTGGGCTAAACTGCCCACGCTGACCTCAAACTTGTGATCGTCCTGCCTCAGCCTCCAAGTAACTGGGATTACTTACAGGTAAGTGCCATCACACTCTGGCTCTGAGAATTCTTTATAATATTCTGGATATTAGTCCTTTATTAGATATGTGCCTTTCAAGTACTTTCTTCCACTCTGGTTTCAACATAATGGTAACTTTTAACAAACATAAATTTTAATGTAGACCAATTTACCCATTTTCCCCCTTTACATTTAGGGTAGTGTCCCATTGAAGAAATCCTTGCCTATATTTTACTTGAAAATGTCCTCCTATAGTTCCTAAAAGTTGCATTTTTTTTTACCTTCATATTTTTGCCCATAATTTAGTTTTGTGTGTGGTGTGAGGGAATTGTCAAAACATATTTTTTTCCAAGAAGATATCCAATTGTCCTAGCAATGTACAATTAACAAACCAGGCTTTCTCCACTATGCTCCACTATCACCTTTCTAAATCAGGTGTTATATTTATGTAACTGTATTTCTAGATTCTCTACTGTGTTCCACTGGCCTGTCTATCCTGTCTTTGTTTTCATAGCATGTGTAGACTATCCTTTGTCCTGTTTAGCCTACATTTTAAGTGGCAGAATTGTGGGGTTAAGGCATGAGGGGATTTGACCAAAGCACATTTCCCAATTTACAAAAACTTGACCAATCTTTTAAGAATTAAAATTCTACACTTTGACTTAACTAGAAATCTGGAAACAGACCAACCCTCAACTATGCTAATACTCTAGATCATTATGCTTTTATAAGAACACCCATGATATCTTTAGGAACCAATGAAAGAAGATTCTTATTTTCCTTTATGTTTAGTAGCCCCAAATTAACAAACTCTGCCATAAAGAACTTGAGGCATTTGTGGGTAAACAGATGCACCTTGAGAACATAATACTAAATGAAATAAATCAGACACACAAGCTTAAATACCAGATGGTTTCTCTTATATGAGAAATCTAAAATATAAATAAAGAGCAAAATAAAAGATAGTAAGATGTAGGGAGATCATGTTCATATGGGAAGGGGAACAAGAGATGGAGGGGGGAGGGAGAGGAGGAAAGCAGATGGGAAAAAAAAAATGAAGGGAAAAAAATGGAAATAGAGCTTTCACAAGTGGGAAGAGGACCAAAAGTTGGAAGGAGCAGGGAGGGATGGGTAGGGGATGGAAAAAAAAAAAAAAAAGAGATATGTACATGTATCAATTCCCCAGGATAAATGTAATTATTATGTACTACAAACATATACTAATAAAAAATAGTAATAACTTGCAGTGTTATTTTAAGTTTTATACTTTGGTATACATGGTTTCACAACATGTATGGTATATGGTAAACTCTCAGACAATCCTATCTTTATAATAGTTGCAGCAAAAAATTACACCTTGGATTAAAAATTTCTCACTATCTCAAAGTTTTTTTTTTTTTTTTACCTTTTTTCTATCAGTTCATCAGCTTGAAGAATATACTAAACACCCATCTGCTCTTTAATTCAATGAAACAAACAGGAACCATCTTAGTCTCATTAATTCATATATCCCAGTTTGTAATTTCCTAACTCCATCTGCAATTTCTCAAATTCATCTTTTATTTTACTTTTAGGTCATCTCTTTAAATCACTTACTTTAGTCTGGCTCAGCTTTCTCAATTTTATGGATTACTGTTGGCTTCTGAACAAGTATGTTTCATTTTTTTTCCTACCTACCATGTTTACTTGAACTGATTCTGCTATTATATTACTTTTGTTTTGTGACTATAGTTGATCCTGCTGATTATCTGTCCTTTAACTTTTGCCCTTTGGTTAGAAAACACGACCTACTCAGCCTCAATGAGAAAGATGATCAAGTTTAAGATCTGGGAAAAGATTTTTTAAATTTTAAGAACTGTAAGGCCCTATCAGTTGTCTGTGTCCTAATTATAAAGCTATAATTAAGAACAAAATTCCAGTTGGGTATGGTAGCACAAACCTGTAATCCCAGAACTCTGGAGGGTTGAGGCAGGAGGACTGCAAGCTTGAGCCCTGGGCAATTTAACAAGACTTTTATCTCAAAACACACACACACACACACACACACACACACCCCACCGGTTGGGAATACAGCTCAGTGTGAAGGCTCTGGGTTCAATCCCCAGTGCCACACACGTAACAAAACCCTAGTATTCACATCGTGATTTATCATCACAGTTTCTATGAAAACTGATACACGTTCCCTGGAAATGAATGTACTTTGTTAGGCTTCAATAAGCAAGAGAAACCATAAAATTCTAGATTAGAAAGCATAACACCATTACAGTACAACATGTGACAAAGCAGTAAAAACACCTAAGACTGCCAGTAAGCAAGCAGAAGAAAATGATATTTTTATACATGCATCTCAACTTTAAGAACATAAATGAGCCCAATTACAGAGGGTGGCTGACATATTTTGACAGTCTTGGCTATTATCACATTGTCACATTATAAATTTCACTGTGTTCTCTGCCATAAATTGTATGCTGCTTTTCAATTATGCATGATGGACTAAAAAAAATGTTTTAAAGGATGCCAATGAAATAAGATACTATTGTAAACATGAAAGCTCTTCATAAATTAAATTTTAAGCATACAAATATAGTTTATAACCTTATACATCCTGTAATACCTATACCATACACATGGGTAAGAGACCTGATAAGTGCTTGCAGAGAGCTAGGCAGGGCAATGGACCCACACAAATGAAAGATGCATAAACCTAAGTGGAGCGTTTGGCTCAAACCCAGCTTTCTCCAGTAAAAGTCAATATTTTTAAGCACAATATATGGAAAAACAGTATTTCTGAAACTACAGAAGACGTCCTGTTATAAAAAGGAAATGCAGGCTTTTCTATCCAAACCCTCTTCCTATCCTTGATAATCATCAGTCTCAGAACTGAAACCTTAATATAAAAATTCCACAAATTAACTAATACTGGGAGATGTTGCTAATGCACTAATAAACTTAAAAACCTTTGCAAACATGATATATATGCTGCATCTAAAGATTCAAGGAAGTGCAAACAAGAAACATTTGAAAACAATTACATCTGGACTGAATATGTATAGACTTTTCTTGTCACTATTCCCTAAACAACACAGTATAACCACTATTTACACTGTATTAAGTACAAATAAATCTAGAGATGATCTGAAGAATATAGGAGAATCAGGTGTGGTGGCACATGCTTGTAGTCTCAGGTACTACAGAGGCTGAGGCAGGAAGATTGCTTGAGCTGAGGAATTTGAGACCAGCCTAGGCAACATAGCAAGACCCTGTTTCAAAAAACAGACAGATAAAAAAATCCCCCAAAAAACCGAAAACGCAGACTATATAGGAGGATATGTGTAGGTTATATGGAAATGCTACTCCGTTGTATAGAAGGGACTTGGGCATCATCAGATTTTGGTATACACAAGGGGTCCTGGAAACAATCCCCCATGGATACTGAGGGATAACTGTATATACTTCATGAAATCAGCGAACTAATTTTTTTCAATGGTATCTAACTCAAAACCTTAGAGCTTCTTAGCCAAAAAATTACGCAAAATTTCAATGTGTAAAATCATGTCATCAGAAAAAGAAACTTATTTAAATATTTCCAATAATAATTACAGATTTAGGTGGTAATATATTCCAAACCAGATCTACTCTCCCTACTAACTGATATTGCTACAGACTGTTTGTATCCCCTAAAATTCAAGTGTTGAAATCCTAACCCCTGCCAGACATGGTGGCACATCCCTGTAATCCTAGCACTTGGGAGGCTGAAGCAGGAGGACTGCAGCGAGTTTGAGGCCACCTGGGGCTACACAGTGAGTTCAAGGCTAGTTAGAACTATGTAGGGAGACCCTGTCTCAAAAAAAAAAAAAAGAACAAAAGAAAAGAAAACCCTAACCCCTAACATGATGGCACTTGGAGGTGGGCTACTGGGAGGGTTGTGAGAGCAGAGCCCTCCGAATGGAGTTAGTACTCTTATGAGAAGAAAACAGAGCTTCCTCTCTGCTATCTGCCATACAGGATGTAACCAGGAAGTAGGCCCTCATCAGACACTGGACCTGCCTGGTGAGGTTAAATTTCCTAACTCCCAGAACTGTGAAAAATAAATGTTTAAACCCTCCAGTCTATGGCAGTTTGTTACAACAGCTTAAGCTAAAACGATATCTAATTATATCAACCAAAGAAAAGAATTATTCCCAAACCATTACCATTATCATTTCTAATGATACAGAAAACTTCCCAAGCCCTTCCTGTGATTACTCCGATCAAAGTTAAGCTAAATTGGGCTAGGGATATGTAGCTTAGAGGCAGAGCACCTGCCTAGCATGTATGAAGCCCTGCATTTGACCCCAGCACCACAAAAATGAAAAAATTAAGCTGAGCCTACTAAGGAATTTCCTCAAGTATATGTACACCCTATCTATATAGAAACTAGCTACAGTATACCTAAATTATTTTTATGCCGATATATTCAAGGCTCAAAATAAACACTTCTACAAGAAAAAAAATTTTTTGAGACAGGGTCTCACTATGTAGCCTTGAATTCACTGCAATCCTCCTGGCTCAGCCTCCCGAGTGCTGGAATTACAGGTGTGCACCACCATGCCTGGCTGCTTTTATAAATTTGGGGCTCATAATAAGCACTTTCACAAAACATTTTGCCCAAGCCAACAGAGGACAAGAGATATTTAAGAATTAAGTTTTGATATCCCAAAAGCACATGAAAACCTCTTTACCTTCAAGTAGGCAATTTAAGCTATTCTCCAACTTTCATTAGTCACTTGTATGAAGTCCTCTGATCTTTCTTTAGTCTCATATTATAAGTCAATCAATACACGCAAACATATAGAGTGTATAAACACATACTTACGTCTATATATGCACACATGTGCACACACGGACACACACACAACCTCTTACCAGGAGCTAATTATTTAAAACAGCGATATCAAAATGTGAATGAGAAGGCAATCACAACTACTGGTATGAAACATAAGAAAGAACCAGAGAAGAGCTCTTTAACCTACCTCTCCAAAACTATGGAAGAATTTTGAGAACAACATTATGAGGGAATAGTAGGGCACATTTCTTTCATCCAGTATTTTTTGAGAAGTATATAAAGGTTACTAACCACAAGGGAGAATACTTAGCAACCAATTTACTTATACAATAATTTAATACGGAGGTTAGGCAGGCCTATACACATAGTGATTATAGTTCAATACATTTTCTTACTTTGATAGCCTAATAATTACGCTCACTGAAAGATTTATTCTCCAAGAGAACACATACTAATAAGGAATACTGAAAAATGAGGCTTGGTTTGTTTAGGGTAACATGAACCTTCAAAAAACAATTGGAACATATTTCCTGATTTCATAACTGTCAAAACTTTTTAAAGGCAAAAAGGGACACTGCGATGAGGCTGAGAAATTAGAAAAGCATAATGTAAAAGTAAAACATAAATAAAGCCACATTGGAAGAAATCCCGAAGTTATACAATCTAACCTTTTCACCCCAAATCAGTTCCACCTTTTTCTTGCCACTCCAACATTGATGAAATGTAGAATAAGAGAAATTTACTCTGGAGACACAGCAAGGGACTCCAAAGGGCCATGGAGGGAATTTCAACTAAAATTCAAAAGCCATACAGAACTCTGCAAAGAAAAGCACAACACAAATCAAAACCTTATTAGCATTTACAGGTGTAATAAACTAATAAAATCAACTTGTGCTGATCCTACCATTTCCATTAGATGAAAAGAAACCAACTGACAAAGAACAGAGCAACAGCCTCACTTCAACAAAACTCAACAGGATCACCAAAGAATAACATGCACTGTGAAACTATTGTTTTTTTCACTGGCAATTTCTCAAGATTTTATTTTTGGCAGTTTTTAAGTGTCTTTCTAAATTTATGATACTGGTTTCATTTGACACAGTACATTTTTCTAAAAGGGCCAGGCTTACTTCTGCTGAACAGCCTCAGTTGCATAAGTCAACGAATTAGCCCTGCATTCAGGAAACAGTTGTAAGGAAAGGGTTGTCTGTTTATTGTTGTTGTTTTAAATCACACAACCAGCAAGGGCACATTTGATCCCCATCTTCACTATTCTCTATCGCAGTATAGAACAGTTATGGTTTTCTGAAGACACTCTGGACTGTTAGGGAAAAGAACACCAACCACCTCAATTCACAGTAACTCTTCCCAAAATGTACTGTATAAATCTCTGTTTTGAAGACACGATGCAAAACAAACAATTTAAAAGTTGTTAGTCTGGATGCTAAAAAACTTGTTTTAAATTACTTTTATGTCTTCTCAACAATTTCCTGAGATCTCACAATCTAAAAGGCTTTTATGTCTCCTAACGCTTGTCACTCCTCTTTCGAGTTTTGATATGCACATTATGGGGTCAATAAATGGGCCACGTGGTTATTGGCAGCTATAAGCAGTTAACTTCAGAGCTGCAGTTATCAAGCACTTACTAGATGCTTGGCTACACTTTATCAGAGACCTAAAGCTCGAATTAACTTGAATAGTTCTCTACTGAACTGTCCTCCCGAAACCGCATATATTTCTAAAATTAGAGTGCACATGCTGCAAAAGTGGATCCTGGCAAGATCATGAAATAAAAAGGCTTTAAAACTGCAGGACCAGCGTTAGAGAGCATCTTCATTAGGATTCGGAGTGATATCTTCACTAGGATTCGGAACACCTAGGAGACCCGCGCCAGGGCTGACTCCCAGCCCCTGGGACCCCAGGAAGACGCAAACCGTACAGCACCCCGAAACCACCTGTCAGAGCCCCAAGCAGGCTCCCCACCCGAGAGCCTCAAAGCTCCTGCCGGTCGGCGCCGACCCACAAGCGCCGCTCTCCCGGGCTCCCGCGGCCACAGGCACCAACGCCCTCCGCACTCGGGTGCGGAAGGTCTCACATCGTGACCCTGCCCACTGACCGGTCGCTCACAGCCCTCCGCTGGGTCCGAGGCTCGGGCGGGGTCAGCCGGCCCGGCAAACCCAGTTCTCACCTCTCCCCGCTCCTTCTATCCACCCAGCTCTATTGCGGTACCGCCGTCCGAGCCGGCTGCCTGCTATTTACCTCCTGACAACTGCACCGAGTAACCCCCACCGCCTTGTTCAACGCCGCTGCCGTCGCCACCGCTGCCGCCGTCTTCGTCACCGTTGCAGCCGCCACCGCCATGTTTGTTGTGTCCGGCTCTCTTCCCGCCGCCCGCCTTGCCCAAGTCTCGCGTGAGCAAGACGTAGGGCACTAGCGGCGGTGAAGGTTACGTCTCTCTAGCGGTTCCGTAGGCATGGGGGGCGGGGCCTCGAGGGGTGTGTGAGGGGCGGGTGCGAGTGGGCGGGACCCAGCTAAAGCAGCTACTAAGTACTGGCGCGCGCTCTGGGTCCGCGAGCAGAGGATTTTGGCCTGCGGCAGGGATGGCAGGACTAGCGGTTCATTTGCTGCGCAGCAGCGGGCTGGTGAGTGCGTTCTTGGCGAGCGCCTTGGGGGCCCGGAAGGACCTTGACCCCCAACGTCGTCGCCGGTGAAGCCTTTTCCTAACGGGCCCGGCGCGCCAGCTGAGCCCAGCTGCATGTCCTGGGCCCCGCGTCTCCCTTCACCCGCAGGCAGACCTCGACCCCAGCCTCCTAGGCTGCGGCCGAGCTGGCTTCCGCCTTTGTTTAGGGAAGACTGCCCAACGGCAGCTCGTGGGAATGAGGTAGGGGGCTGATCTAGAAGCTTCTTTAGTGTAACAAGCACCTTCCAAGCTGTGTCGCCCAGATGTTCTTTGCAGGGTATTGGGTCCTGAGAGCCCGCGAGTCTTGGATCCCTGCAGCATTTTGCAGAGATGTCACCTCTCCGGTGCTTTAACTCACTTTTCCCCAGTGATTACATTGTTACCCACCCCCACCCGGAAAACCAAAAGATTGTTAAAATATAAGCCCTGCCTCCTTGTCTTCCCTTCCCAGACTGGCTGAAAAGGTAGGAAGGGACCTAGGGAGTTGGTCCGATTTGCCAGACAGAGAATCCCTCTGGCCCTATCAAGGCTGGGGCTGTCACTGGACCGGGTCGAGGGACCCCTGAAGAGGAGATAGAGACCTTAACTCGCCCCACACCTCTGCAGGTTCTTTTTTTTTTTTTTTTTTTTTTTTAATGTGGGTACCGGGAGTTGATCTCAGGACCTCGCGCTTGCCAGCAAGCCCTTGTGCCGCTGAGCGATATCACCGGCCCTTTTTTTTCCTTTATGTGGGTTCCGGGAGTCAAACTCAGGATCTTGCGCTTGTGAGGCTGGCGCTTATGCCACTGAGCTATCTCACTGGCTCTGCAGATTCTTGATATATCTTGGTAGAAAAGCATTTCGGGACATGGGCAGATTTCGCAGAATCACAGCATACAGAAAGAATGCAGGCTCTCCAGAGGTGAGTAGCTCTGTGGTCTGGGTTTGGGAGAATTTATATGCTCATGGGGTATCCTTAAGAGGAGTGGTCTAGGATGTTTATTCTTTATTTATCATTTACCTATTGTCTGTTTTCTTAAGGTCAATTTGACCCTTAGTGGATTAAAGCAAATTATCAACAAGGTTAAATATAAATTGTTTATATGTGTTTGAAGTTTAGAGATAAATTACTAATTAATAGTACTGTTTCTTTGAGAATGGAATTCTTTGGTGTAACTTCTGGAATTTATAGACTTATAGTATCAGAAGGAAAATGCAGTCCAAATTTATGAACTCACACTATCCTTGAGACTCCTAGGAATTTGAGTTAGGAACCTGGAGGAAAAGCAGTCCTAGGGAGTAAAAGGCACAGTAACCTTTGGTAACTCTGATTCTGTCTTGAAGCTGCAGATTCCTCGAAGCTACAGTTTTCTCAAAACTATTACAGTGGGTTTTTGTTGTTGTGAGGTTGTTGTTGTTTTGTTTTGTTTTGTTTTGTTTTTACCGGGCTTTTTTGTACTGAGCTACATTCCTAGCCCTTTTTTTCTTTTGAGACAGGGTCTGGCTAAATTGCTGAGGCTGGGCTGGAATTTGAGATCCTCCTCCCTTAGTCTCCTGAACCACTGGGATTATACAGACATGCACCACAACCCCCAGTTAAAACCAGTTTTTAAAAACAATAATTTCCTAGTCTTCTTTTTACCTGTCTGTTTCTTCTATCTTACCTCTAGGCCTGAACATCTTCTGTGGAAGGCTGTGTACTACAGTCCAGGGAAGCCCATTCTGGCTCCTCTTTATCAAAGCCTCCTGTTGTATGTACTTAATTCTGCTCCCTGGACTTGCACAAACTGTTGGGTCTTCAGCCCTTGTACCAGGGTTATTACTGCCGTATTAAACATCTCTATCTACCAAACTTTCCCTTTGTTGCATGCTTTCTGGAACCCTCACACATTTGGTACACTTGCCTTCCTTAGCATAAGTACTTAATAGGAAATTTTCCCTCTCTGAACTTCCCTTTGCAGTTGCTTTAATGTGTGAAAAGTTCTTTTTTTTTTTGTGAGTACCGGGAGTCGACCTCAGGACCTTGCATGCCAGCAGGCGCCCGTGCCGCTGAGCGATATCACTGGCCCTTTTTTCGTATGTGGGTTCCGGGAGTCAAACTCGGGCCCTTGCGCTTGCCAGGCAGGTGCTTATGCCGCTGAGCTATCTCACTGGCCCAATATATGAAGAGATCTTAGACTCCTGCTTTAGTCTCCCCCCTCAGACAAAGCTCTTTATCTCTTTGTCTGACATTAGAGGTAATTAATATTATTTGCTTTACAGGATTGGGGTAAGAAAGTTAAGTCCTGTCAGTAAGTTGTCATAAAGGAGTAGAAATATGTTCTCATGATTACTGTTTAAGACTTTTGTAATCGTTGATTAATGATGTAGCAAAGAAGATTTTCTGGACTTCACACTGTTTTAGAGCCAACATTTATTGAATACACCGTGGATTGTGTGTTCTTGGTGTTTTTCCTGCTTCTTATATCTCTTAATTTTCATAAACATCCTAAGATCTACTAGTTTAATCTTGCAGATGTGAAGATTGCTGAAAAAGGATAAAGTGCTTTGCCAAAATCTAGAAAGTCATAGAACTAGAATTTAAACTCCAATCTGATTACAACTCTAACCTTCACAAACTACTGCATGCCTATTTTAAAGGTATCAGAAAGCTATTTTTGTTTGGATTTGTTTGTTTTATTGTGGGTTTTAGTCCTTTATAATTTTAGAACTCTTTTACATAAATTAGCATATGTAATTGATTGAATGTTGACCATAGCAATGTAATTAAGAAGTGAGGGGTCAGGCATGGTGGTGCAGGCCTATAATCCCAGCACGTGGGAGACTGAGGCAAGAGGGTCACAGAGAGTTCAAGGCCAGCCTGGACTGCACAGTGAGATCCTGTCTCAAGGAAAAAAAAAAAAAAAAAAAGAATTTGAATTCTGCAGCCACGTTGCTTAGGATTGAATCCAAGTGCTGTTATTTCCTAGTGGCATAACCTTGGGTTTTATCTCTTTGGATCTCAGTTTTCTGATCTGCAAAATGCAAAGAATAGTAGTATCTATCCCATGGGGTTGTTGCGAAGAATAAACGAGTTCTTATGTTCATGTAAGGCACTTAGACTAGCACTCAGCACACAGTCAGCTTTCAGTAAATGTTAGTTAGGCATAATGTATTGTGTACTTTGGTAAAAATAATAAGTAAAAACCCTACCTTCAAGGAGTTTATCTTTTATTGAAGATTTTAGAAGTATCACATATCATTTAGTGTAGAACAAATCCTAAGTGGTCTGCAAGTGGCCCTGAGTTCAGAGGACAGAGCGATGAATAAGACCATTGGCAGAGAGACAGGCTCTTTGGAGGCTGTGCTGCTTCCAAATGCTCCCTTCACTCAACTCAGTTTCCTCCTAGCCCAGGATTCATTGACTGGGCAACTCTGGAACTCTTGTCTCCTGACTTGTATTTAAGTGTTGTTTTTGCTATATAACCTGTTTTCCCTGAAAAGGAAGATGGATCAAAGATATTCCCAGTACCTGGTAAGGTATTAGACCCAAATATTTACACAATTAAAAAATTAAATTCTGTAATAATTGTATATTTTAGGTTTTCTTTGGAAATAGAGAAAAGTGAACATCTGGTCTCTTTTATACACTGGTAGTCTGGGGACGAGAATTTGTTGGTTTGGCGAATATCACAGAGAAAGCAAACACCTTTATATTGATGTGCCCTGTTTGGTTTGTTTAGACCTCTTTCAAGCAGTCACTGTTATTTTTCTAGAAAGTGAACACATTGTTAGAAACTCCTGTAGACTAGAATGAGGAGCCAGAGACTTGTGAAATAGAAGTTACACTATTCAATTTAAAAATTAGGATTTCCCTTGCCTCATTCTATATCTTTCGCTTTATCTTAGTAGAACCTTTAAGAGTTGAAACCCAGGGCCGGTGAGATGGCTCAGCGGCGTAAGCGCCTGCCTGGCAAGCATGAGGTCCTGAGTTTGACTCCCGGTACCCACATATGAAAAAGGGGCCAGTGATATCGCTCTGCATCACACGCGTCTGCTGGCATGTGAGGTCCTGAGGTCGACCCCCGGTACCCACAAAAAAAAGAGGTGAAAACCAGTAGAAAGTCATTGGGGATCTGGCCCTGAAGGGGATAGTGGGACCCAGCCCCTTCCTCTTTTCCTCTTCTGCTCCCTGGCCAGGGAGCAGCAAAACTGCTCACCTTATGGCCAGGGAGCAAAGGAGGAAAAGAGGAAGGGGTTGGGTCCCACTATTCTCTGGGGGAATACTAAAAACAGAAACCACTGTTTATGGAGAAAGCAAGCAGAGACTTGGGTAGAAGATTGGGTTGGATTTGGAGATTTGAAAACAGAAAAATGATCAATGTAAAATCTAAAATGAGAAATATAGTCAGATCTCAAAATCCATGCTCTGGATTTAATCAAAAATCAATAGAATCCTTTTAGCTATTGGAAGCAGAGTAAAGGATATTGCATAGTTTACAATATAGTGGTCTCCCCTTATCTGTGAAGACTATGTCCCAAGACCCCCAGTGGTTGCTTGAAAGTGAAGATAGTATTAAACACTGTATGTGCTGTGTTCTTTCTTATACATATATACCCACGATGAACTTATCTTTTTACTTACAGAAAGCACTTAACGGCTTGTCTTCAGCATATCCAAATTGCCAGCCTTGTTATTCTTGCACGTTGGGGCCATTATTAAGTAAATAAGTGTTACTTAAATGTAAGGATTGTGATTGCACAACCCCTACCCTGGCAGTAGAGAATACCGTACTAAAAAACAATGCAAGTACTGATGGAACAAAAGGAAATCTTACTTGCTGCTGCTGTTCCTCTTCTTACTCATATTCTTGCTTCGCTATAAGGGGAACTGTTGCTGCATTGTCAGCCTTCTGCCTCTGCCTAGGGGCATAGGGGAAGATGTAGCCAGTATAATTCCAACAGTTGACTGATACATAACTGATCCATCTCTGTGCCGTATTCAAATTCTGTATTTAATGTTGTCCCAGGAACCTCCAAAACTATTTATATGCTAGAGAAATCCCTATATTCCATGCAGCATAAAAAGTCATGAAAATCACTATTATCATTGTAATTTGGTTAATTAAGCTAAGGCAACAACAGACGCTGAGCATAAGTAAGCATATTGATAATTAACCCTGTGTTTATTATATAAAAAATGAGCCTGACAGACTTTCCTTTGCTGGCCAACAAATACCTAAGATAATCAAGTTAAAGAGAAAAGGTTTAGTTTGGCTTATAGTGTTAAAAGATCTGTTCCATGGTTAGACCCATTGCTTGTAGGCTTCTGATGAGGGTGCTGGATGGCAGTGGAGGGAGCACATAGCAGAGCAAAACTGCTCACCCTATGGCCAGGGAGCAAAGGAGGAAAAGAGGAAGGGGCTGGGTCCCACTGTCCCCTTCAGGGCCAGACTCCCAGTGACTTTCTACTGGGTTTCACCTCTTAAAGATTCCACTGAGATAAAGTGAAAGATGTAGAAATGAGGCAAGGGAAATCCTAATTTTTAAATTGAATAGTATTCCATTATAGAAAAGGGAAAAAACTTTTCTTATACACTCAGTGCCTAGCCTGTAGCCAGAGCCTGGGAATTAAATGGGGAGGGGGGACACACACAGAGAGAGAGAGAGAGAGAGAGAACAAAAAACAAAACACAGATTAATGGGAGTAACAGGTTTGCTTCATATACATAATAAATAAGTACCTAGCAACTTAAGTGGTTAAAGTTAAAGGGTTAGACAGTAATACCCCTTTCTCAAAATGGATGATAGGTATTGGGAAGTGGGAAGAAAATGTTCAAATGGGAAGGGGAAGGGGGGAGCAGACGAAGGAAGGAAAAAAATGGAAACAAAGCTTTTGTAAATAAGGAGGGGAAAAAGGGTTGAAGGAGCGGGGAGTGGAGATAAAAGGAAGAATCAAGATATATTATGTACAGATACAAATTCCCTATGATGAACGTGATCATTATGTTTATCAAAAGTGTGCCAATAAAATTAATTTAAAAATATAATACACCCTTCTCCATAGTTAAATTTTCTAGGATTTTGGCTGCCTGCAGTCAGCTGTGGTCCAAAAATATTAAATGGAGAATTCCAGAAATAAACAATTCATAAGTTTAAATTGCATGTTATTCTGAGAGGTGTGATGAAATCTCATGCCATCATGATTCATCCTGCCCGTAAGGTGAATCATCCCTTTGTCCAGTATGTATGCCTGCATACTGTCTGTTACCTGCCTATTAGATCTGACTATTTTATTTCAGTTCAAGTAACCTTTATTTCACTATTTAGTAATGGCCCCCAAGCACAAGAGTAGTGATGCAAAGGAGCCACCAGGACATAAAACATGGGGGACAGATTAGCTCTGTTAATATATATTCTTGGGGTCAGGGGACTGGAAATTAATCCCTCTAGGATAAAGGAGGGACTACTAAATATTTCTAACTTAGGAGAAAAGGAAGGAAGTAGACACATCTGCATTTATGGAAAGCAAAAATAAGTTCTTTAGAAAAAGAGAAATGGATTTTTAGGAAAACGGATGATAGGAAAGTTTTCCGTGTTTGCCTATACAAGTATGAGCACTCTTTCCATCTTATTAGGCCATAAAACTCCAAGAGAGAATTATGGTAGCCACATTTCACAGAGGTGGCTGCTTCTAGTTAGACAAGGGAAGCTCCTGGAAAGCTTTTTTTTCTGCATTTGTTGACTTTCAGATATCTTCAGCTTAAAATAATCCTTCTGCCAATGATGGGGTTCCAAGGTGGTCCCCCAGTGTGATTCTGGTCCCATAAATGATCACCCTTCACCTGCTGAAAGATGTCTGGATTGCTTCTCACATTAATGAATAAAGCTGCTGCTGTGAACATATGTGTGCAGGTTTTGAATTTAAGTTGTTGTAGAACGGCTTGAGTTTTCATTCTCCAAAGTCATGCATGTAATATTAAAGAAAAAATTATTCAGTGATACTTATTAAAGCACGGTAAGGAAGACTTTATGGAGACTATCATGTAGGTACGGGAATCACTTTGGCAAGATCTTGCTAAGTGGGGGAGAGATTGGGCTTAGCTCTGAATACAATATAGGCAAGTGGAACTTTACAGCCAAGGAACAATGTATGTGTGCTGGGGGGTGGGGGTGGGGGTCAGAAGGCAGAAAATGACTTAAGAGAAAACATCAGGAATAAGATTCTAGACAGACTGACCTATTTTTTTCTTCACAGCCCCATGGCCAGAGGATTTGTTCTTACTGTAGATCTTTTCTTTTTTTTTTTTTTTTGTGGGTACCGGGGGTCGAATTCAGGACCTCGCACTTGCCAGGCAGACACTTATGCCGCTGAGCTATCTCACCGGCCCGTTACTGTAGATCTTAGCAAGCTCAGCATATAACATTTTTTCTTAGTGAATCAAGAACTTTTACTTTTTTACTTATGGTTTCTCTTTGGCCTCTGTCCAAATTGCCGACATCATTTCTTTTGCATTGCATGGCAGTTATTATGTAAACTACGAGTCATCTGAGCTCAAGCACTGCTGTAGGGTGATAGTCAACCTGATAACCTGATGTCCACTTAGTAGTAGATGTCTACCAAGTGATTAGATGATGGACTGGCAAATCCAGCCATACGAAAGGATGACTCACAGTCCTGGTCCGACATAGCGAGATGGTATGAGCTTTCATAGTGACACTGAGAATGGCATACAGTTTAAAACTTTTAACTTGTTTATTTCTGGAACTTTTCATTTAACACTTTTAGCCACAGAACAGATTAGAAAATGCAGACACAACTACAAACACAGTAGGCCACCTTATCTTTGACAAAGGGGCCAAACATTCACTGGAAGAAAGATAGCCTCTTTAATAAATGGTGCTGGGAAAACTGGCTTTCTACATGCCGAAGACTAAAGCTAGACCCAGGTCTATCACCATGTACTAAACTAAAGTCAAAATGGATCAAAGATCTAAATATTAAATCAGAAACACTAAATCTACTGGAAGAGAAAGTAGGTAGAAATCTTGAAGACGTAGGGGTAGGCAAGAGAGTTCATGAACAAAAACCAAACTGCATGGGAAGTACTTCAAAGAATCAACAACTGGGATCTCATCTTATTAAAACGTTTTTGCACATCAAAAGAAATCACCAACAGAGTGAAAAGACAACCCACAGAGTGGGAAAAATTTTAGCCAATTGTCCCTCAGACAAAAGACTTCTATCTAGAACATATCAAGAATTGAAAAAAATCAGACCCCCCCAAATTCAAAGATCCAATCCAAAAATGGGCATCTGAGATGCATACAAACTACTCAGATGAAGAAATGCAAATGGCAAATAAATATATGAAAAATATAAATATATGAAATATAAATATATGAAAATGTATGAAAAAATGTTCAACATCATCGAATATATGAAAATAAATATATGAAATATATGAAAAAATGTTCAAATAAATATATTAAAAAATGAAAATATATGAAAGAAATAAATATATATATAAGAAAATGTTCAACATCATTGGTCATTTGAGAGATGCAAGTTAAAACAGCACTGAGATTCTATCTCACTCCATAGAGAATGGTTATCATCAAGAAATCAACCAATAACAAATGCTGGAGGGGGCTGTGGGGAAAAAGGAATCCTTCTCCACTGTTGGTGGGAGTGTAGACTGGTACAAACATTGTGGAAATCAGTGTGGAGACTCCTCAAAAAACTAGGATTAGAGGTCCCATTCGACGCAGCTATTCCCTTTCTGAGTATCTTCCCAGAAGAATTAAAAACATCATACCACAGCAATATATGTGCACCCATGTTTATAGCAGCACAATTTGTAATAGCTAAATCTTGGAAACAACCTAAATGCTCATCAACTGAGGAATGGATAAAAAAGATGTGGTCTTTTTATACAATGGAGTACTACTCAGCCATAAAGGAGGATAAACTTGAGACTTTTATAGATAAATGGATGCAACTTGAGACCATACTCATAAGTGAAATAAATCAGACTCACATGTGTAAACATCATATTGCCTCCCTGGTATGAGAAATTGAAAGAGTAAATAAGGTCTAAAATGTACAGTAGGTATTGTGAAATGGGAAGAAATTGTTTAAAAGGAAAAAGTAACTAGGATGGGGGAAAAAGGAAAGGAAGGAAGGGAAAAGGGAGAAAAATGCAAATTAGCTATACTATCAGTGTCTCTTAGTTCATTGAAAAGGAAGGTTCGTACTCATATCAATTGGAGAATTTTTTATGCCCATATCTTGTACTCTGAGTAACTACTTTAAAGATGACAATATGTAATGTAGTAACTATTGTTATTTTCCTATTATTTTGTTATGAAATTCTGTTTTATCTTTTTTCAATAAAATTTAAAAAAAAGTTTTAGCCCCAGGCAACTAAAACCACAGAAAGCAAAACCACAGATAAGAGGGGGGGAACTACTGTAAACTAATTTTAGGGAAGATGGACAGATCTAAAGAATAGGCAATAGCCTGGAGCAAAATTCATGAGGCTGTCCATGTGGTGTCACTCTAGTCCAGTAGTGATGGACCTATGACATGGGTGCTACACCAGGCTGTTTTATTGTGTGTGTGTGTGTGTATGTGTGTATTACTGAGAACTGAACCTAGGGCCTTTGCACTGAGTTACATCTCCAGCCCTTTTCTAAAAAATTAATTTTTAATTTGAGACAAGATGTTACTAATTTGCTAAATTCCCCAGGCTAGGCTCAAACTCGCAATCCTCCTGCATCACCTTCCTAGAGTCCTGGGATTACAGGTGTGCCACTATTCCTGGCTCATTTTATGGATCTGTTAAGGACCTGATTGCTGAATAGAATGACACATAATGAAACCAAAGAAACCTTGTTTTGTCAGCATTTCAGACTCGGCAAGTTCACTTGAGATACGGGCGGCCCAAAGAAGAGACACAGAACTGTGGACTGGATTAGACATCTTTATTCTGCTGCTTAGCTATAGTCCATATGCTTAGCGGCTCTTTGGCCACTAGCCACTGTACACTCGCAGCAGTCCTTGGCCGCTTAACTTCCCATTCGTGCAGCAGTCCTCAGCTGCTTAGTGTACCTTTATACCAGAATACACAAAGGTGGCCATGTGTCAGTGACAACCTTGGTTATATAAATTATTTACGCCTACCAGCACTGATCTTGGCTCAGGAATTATTTACACTGGGGTATGGGAAAATGAGCTTGTGCTTGAGACCTGCTGTTACCAAACTCGCTGTCTGCCAGATACCCTTCACCCCACAGCCTGAACCAAAGTATAGTACCACCATCTTGTGCTTCCGCATTTCCCTGCAAACCCCTAATTTAAATGTCAGCAGAACTTTTGCAGACACTAATAGTATAGTTGGTGAATGTTCCTAGAATACCAGTGATGACGAACCTTTTAGAGCAGTGCAAAGGCGCAAGGTTCAATTCTCAGTAATACACACATACACACACAATAAAAGAATCCTGTATGTCATGCTGAGTAACATTATCCAAAACTTACCTCTAGTGTTTTAAAGGTAAACTTGCTTTGAAATCCCAAAGCATATATAATTCTGGAAATTATACATACTTTGAAAAGCTTTTTAACATAAAAATTTTTTATTAAGTATTTCTAAAGGAAATAGGAAAAGTGGAGGAACTAATATAACTGGCACTCATATAAACACAACCCATTTTTGCTACAGATTTACTTTTAAACAAAATAATGGTGGCAAAAAAACCTCCCATACTTCCACCTGTTCCTCAGAGGTAACCATAATCCTAGAGCTGATATATATACTTTCACTTCATGTATTTAAACTTTTACTATATCTGTATGCACCCATAAAAATATATACATACTACTATTTGGAGTGTTTAAAAGTGTACATAAGTGCTGCCATTCTGAACACCTCCTTTTGCAAATTCCTTTTTTACTCAATATCTTCAAGATTTATCCATATTGATACATGTAGCCCCCTGTTTAACTACTATAAAATATTCTTTTGAGTCAATATACTACAATTTATGCATTCCATTGTTGATAGATAATTGGGTTTAAGATGTTTTACTTTTGCATGTATCAACTTGTGCATATGAACTAAAGTAAAATTTGCTTGGCCTTACTATAAATATGTTAGTCTGTTTTGTACTTCTATAACAGAAGTCCATAGACTGGGTAATTTATAAAGAACAGAAATTTATTTCTCATAGTTTTGGATGCTAGGAAGTACAAAGTCAGGACACCAGCATGTTCTGTTGTCTGGTGAGGGCTTTCTTGCTGAAGACCTATGTCCTCACATGACAAAATGCAGAAGGGCAGTGAGCTGAATGCTGTATGGAGCCTCTTTTACAACAGTCTGGGCCTCATCACCTTTAAATGGCCCTACTGCTTAATACCATCACATTAGCCATGAAGCTTCAACACCTGAATTTTGGAGGAGACATATTCCAACCATAACATATATCTTTACCTCACTGTCACTAAATTGTCCAAAGTGATTATACCATATTTACACACTCCGCTCACACAGTAAAATTTCTTCTTCTTTTCCCCACACTTCCCCTCACCTTTAAGGGTCTAGTAGGGAAAGGGGATGTGCAAAAGGAGAGTGAGGAAGATTATTGAGCTGGAAAGAGTGGGAGGAAAGCAGGATGAGCCAGGTCCTGGTAATCAAGAACAAGAGCATTGGTAGGAGGAAAACATGCTCCACTGGCTGCAATCTGTTGAGGGCAAATAAGTAGAAGCCTGGAAAACACAGATGCTGGTGACCTGATTGATGAGAGATCATGCTTAGTGGTAGGCAGAGTTGGGGGGCATCTTGGGATAGGTTGAGGAGTGAACAAGGATGATGGGGTAGAAACAGCAAGCAAGGCCACACTTTGGCAATATTTGGCTGTGTAAAGGAGGAAAAAGGGTGGTAGCTACTGGTGGAAGCAGGATCAACATGGTTAACAGAATAGAAATTATGGCAGATTTTTTTGATGATGAGAAGTTTGAGGGAGAAATGGGGAAGATATGAGAAGATAAAAAATGATGGCTAAGAATCCTGAGAGGGCAAGAGGAATGGGACCCAGAGAAGAGAGGGAGGAGTGGCTTTTCTTAAGCGGGGGCATGGTTTCCATTGTAAGAAGAAAAATGTGGATACAGATGCAGAATGATTTATGAGTTTGGCGGTGAGCATTGAGTTAATTCCCATTGCTGCCATTTATTTTCTAACAGAAGGAGGGGTCATTAGCTGGCAGTGAAGGGTGACCTTTTGAGAGAGTATAGAAGTTAAGGTAATCATTCCAGAGCACCGGGAAGAGACTGAGGACAGAAACGCAAATGCAGACAGCTTGAGCACCACATTGATGTTGGTGCCATGAATTTATGGTTATTTGAAGCTCCTTCTGTCTGAAGTCAATGGTGGTGATTGGACAGTGGTTATGTGAGGTGCTAGCACTTAGGGAACCTGCATGATAACACATGGAACTCTGTTTGTAACTTCTATAAGGCTAACATCTCAACATAAAAAGTTTAAAAGGGGAGAAAAAATAAGAGTAAGAATGTTTAGAGTATGTTAAAATAAATGTTTGCAGAGATCAACCATGGAACCTAAGCTGGGTATTAAGGGAAATGGAAGCAGGAAAGGCTATTGAAGAGAAAGAAAATAGATGTATTGAAAGGGCTGGAAAAGCTAGTGACATTCTAAACAAGTTTAGTGGTGGAGTTTAGTGGGTACGCTGGAGGGACAGGAAGCTATGATCTGAAATAGAGACCTCAGGAGATAGTACTAAGAGACAACTTGGAATAGATGACCAGTAACAAAAGGTTGCAGCAGATAAAGTCACTGGTAGAAGAGTTCATGGCCAGAGTATCGTATGACTTAGGTTCCTGAACTCTGGACTCTCTTAAACTTGTGATAGGTGTGGGTAGTGAGGGTACTTATGAACTAAGTAAACAATGGAAATTGTCCAGCAGAGCAGAAGTACCAGGATGAAGGCTGGGAAAGGACACTACTGGTAGCTGTCCTGACGGTCAAGAATCTATGATCTGAAACAGAGACCTCAGGAGACAGTATTACTAAGAGACAGCTTGGGGCCAGGGATATAGCTTAGTGGCACAGCGCCTGTCTAGCAAGCACGAGGTCCTGAGTTCAATTCCTAGTACCAAAAAACAAAAACAAAAGCAAAAACAACTTGGAATAGATTACCAGTAACAATGGGTTAATGGACCCTACCTCCTCACCCCTACAATGGTAGACTGTGAGAGAAGAAAGTTTCCACTTGAAAGAGCTTCAAGGGAAGTATATACTCCAGGAATGCAAAATTGGACTTAATGCAGGAAAGGGAAAAGAATGTACTCAGAAGTTCGGGGGAAGCAGCTTTTTTTCGTGCTCTCATGACTGACTTCTAAATTAACAATTGGCAGATAGTATGCACAGATGTACTTCTAGATCTATCTTACAGAGGATGTGTTACCAACAGTGTGTTTTCTCCCCTTGCAGAGGGGAAAACCCCAAAGTGGGATCTCTTTCCAGATGATGTCGGAAAGCCAGAAACAAAACCAAAGGCCAGTGCCAACAGCACAAGTTCATTCAGTGGCCAAGTAATGGAGAAGCAGAAGGCTTGCTTGGAAATCAACTTCTGAACTCATTTAAGGGCAGAGAAGTTGGATATATCCAGTAGCAGAAATGAGGGGAGGGGATAGGTCAACAAAGGAGAGGACCCTTGGGAGGCTGAGGCAGGAGGATTGCCCTGAGTTCGAGGCCAGCCTCAACTACATAGTGAGTTCAAGGCCAGCCTGAACTACACAGCGAGACCCTGTCTCAAAAAAATAAAAAATTAAAAAATAATAATAAAGGAGAGGAATATTCATGTCTTTTCCAGGAATTGGCAGAGATTTAATCTGAATGTGGGTGTCACTTCTTTTTCTTCCTTTGATAGTCTGGTGTTTCTGGTTATGGCAGTTGGTAGATGTGTTGTTTGGCATGAAAATTAGATTCTGTTGAAATTAGAGGTCATTAGGCAGTTACCATGTTACCTGTCTTAGATCTAACTACTTTTGCTAGCCTACCTGAAGAGGAACTTCTGACCTACAGAACATCCTGCTCTCCTCAAAGATAAAGGAGATTAGGACATGGAACAAATTCAACTAGGTCACATAGGCAGTAAACTGGGTAACAGAGGGTGTGGGGTGTGGCACAATGGGGAGAGAACTAGTGACTAGAAATTTAGGGTGAGTGCTTTTCTGTTATCTTGATCAGCTCCCTATGAAATTTTATCTGGGCTGTTCTTTGCAAGTCAGCACAGCTTCTTGGACATGTCTTCTTTGCCTTCCATGTACTGTGAAAGCACCTAGACTTGAAGCTCTTTAAGAGTCTATGCAACAATATTTCATCGTGTTGGAGCATAGTGAAGGGGTGCTGACTAACACATTGGCTGTACCTGACAGGTTTATCAAAAGATGCACCAGAACAGTCAACCCATAGTCGGGGGTTTACATTTTTGTGCCATGAGTGAAGGGTATACAGCAATGTAGTAAAGTTTGTAGACCTTTTTTCAAAAGGTTTTTTAAATGCATAAAAGATACAGGATTATAAAGGAAATAAATTATAATAAAACAATTTTTAAAATAGTTTTGAATTTGATGTAGTAATATGTGCTTCTTAAATAAGATCAGACAGCAGATCTAATAGCTGCTTTGAAATGGTGATGAGCACAAACAATATCAAGGTATCAGCTCTAACTCTAGTATTAAAATAGCTGTAATTTCTTTTGGTGGCAGAGTCACATATATAGTTAATACTATTAAAATGTGTTGGGCCGGTGAGATGGCTCAGCAGCGTAAGCGCCTGACTTGCAAGCGCGAGGGCCCGAGTTCGACTCCCGGATCCCACATATGAAAAAGGAGCCGGTGATATCACTCAGCGGCACGGGTGCCTGTTGGTGCGCAAGGTCCTGAGGTCGACCCCCCGGTACTCACAAAAAAAAAAAAAAAAAAAAAAAATGTGTTGTCCACATATATTATTGAAAGAAATGCTGCATTTCAGTTAGAAGTTAGTGACATAAAGATGTAATTCCACACCCATCCAAGTTCATGGACTTCACTGTTCTGTCCACAGGGGTCTAACAGGCTTCAGGTTTGATCTTTAACCCTTCTAAGTGTGGCAGAACGCTGGTCAGTTGAGTAGGAAACAGATCAGACTCAAACTCTGGAAAGTATCTGGCAAGGCATAAATAACCATTATTCTGTTCAAGTAGCAATTGCTGTTCTGTACAAAAAATGTGATGATGTGGTACAATGGCTTATAACTGTGGAAAATCATTTTGATGGAGTGGACACCAAAGCTGCAATGGCTGCGGTCAACACGGAATGGGAAGTGACATTACAAAATCAATGTTGAAATCTTGGCTATGCAGTTCAAGGCAAGAAAAGGACAACTGTCCTTTATTAAAGGCTAGCATATTACAAGGCAAGTTTTTTCCTGCCAGAAAGGAGAGGTACTGTCACTTAATGCTTTAGCTAAAAATGGATTTCATTCACTTAGCATATGCTGTTTTATGATGAGCATCTTCAATGATCTCACCCTATGACTATATACCATTTTATACTTTTTAAAAGTGAATTTGCCTCCGTTATCTTGTCTGTGAATCTGAAGTAATTGCTATGAGTTGACCAGTCTTATACTTTTGTCAGTACCAATATTGAGAGCAAGGGGTCCTTACCAGGCTTGGTGGCACACATCTGTAATCCTAGTGACTCTGGAGGCTCAAATAAGAGAATGGCAAGTTCAAGGCTAGCCTGGACAACTTAGCAGGACCCTGTCTTAAAAAATAAAAAGGACTGGGATGTAGCTCAGTATGAAGTCCATGGGTTTAATCCCCAGTACTACCAGAAAGAGAGGGAGAGAGAGATGGGGAGGGAGAGAGAGAGAGAGAGAGAGATATGGAGGCAGACACAGACACAGTGGGGTCAGGGGAGAAAGGAGGGGAGGGAAGGGAAGAGGGAGAGAGACACTAGGGGGCTCACTATTGTGTCAGCAGGAAAAATTGTTACTATGAGACCTACTGGCTTCTTAATTTACTCTCTCTCTCTCTCGCTCTCTCTCTCTCTCTCTCTCTCCCTCCTTCTGCCTCTCCCTCTCTGTCGCGCGCTTCTGCTCGTCCAGCGAGAAGAATCACACAACACGGGTCGGTGAAAGCTTGCTTTAATCGTTCACAGCTCCAGAGCCTCTACAAGCGTCCGCCCTGTGGCGGCTCCGTCCGTGCTCTGCCCCTAAAGGGCAGCTTTGCATGTTTTTATAAGGATAGGGGCGCCAATAGCAATACAGCAGGAAATGAAAGCTCATAGGCTATACTCATCAGTCTCTAGGCAGACTCACACATTTACAGGGCGCGAGCAGCAATGACCGCAACCAGGAAGCAGGAACCAGGCGCCATCTTGCCCAGGTCGATGGGAGGGGTAATTTAGCGCAGGCTTTGAGTCAGAAATACAGGCCGCGCCCGAGGCCTAACTGTGATGTTGGCCCCCAACACCTCTCCCTCTCTTTCTCTCTCTCTTTTCTTGAGACAGGGTCTTGCTGTGTAGTTCAGGTTGGCCTCGAACTCTCTACGAATCCCAGGCTGGCCTCAAACTCCTGATAATCCTCCTATCCCTCCTGCCTCAGCCTCCCAGGCGCTAGGATTACAGGAGTGCAGCACCACAGCCAGCTCAAGTTTATTTCTTTTGAAGAGCAGCTTTCCTGTTAGAGATCAGTTTAGGTACACAGGTAATACATTTAATAAGAGACAAAATGATTCTTTAATGGGTTTAGTGAAGTAAATAATCTTTCCTAGAAATAAGAAATGTTGAGGGGCTGGTGAGATAGCTCAGCGGCATAAGCACCTGCATGGCAAGCGCGAGGTCCTAAGTTTGACTCCCACTACCCACATACAAAAAAAGGGCTGGTGATATTGCTCAGCGGCATGGGCGCCTGCTGGCGCACAAGGTCCTGAGGTCGATCCCCGGTACCCACAACAACAAAAAAAGAAATGTCGAAATCTTGGCTTATATTGCAGTTTTTGAAACAGATAGGCATTTTGTCGAGATTAGTTGCCTCATTTTTTCATTCGTTCCAATATTTGCTTGTATTGTGGACCAGTGTCCATCCAAGGCTCCACCAGCAGCATTGAACATAGCTGCTCCCACATTTACTTCTCCTTAATTCCATTCCTTCTCTCTGTTCTTCTTTCTTTTTTTTTCTTTAGTTGATTTTTTTTTATTTATTTTTATTTTTTTTTTATTTTAAAGAGAAGAAAAAACAAAACAAATCAAAAAAAGAACAAATTTTCAAAACAACATAATATGAGGGTAACAATGGTCAATACATTACGTATTATTATCTTTAAGTTAGTTATTCAGGATACCAGACATTAGCATTCAATTGTCCAAACATTATTGGCTCAAAACTTACTCTTCAATGAACTAAGTAAAATTGGTAGTGTATCTATCTTAACCATCTTATATATATATATATACAAATTTTTTTCCCTTTCCCTTCTTTCTTTTCCCTATTCCAGTCTCTCTTTCCTATTGACCAATTTCTTTTTGATTCACCATGTCTATTGTACATTTTGGATCTTATTTACTCTTTCAGTTTCTCATATAGAGAGACAATACGATGCTTACACATGTGCGTCCGGTTTATTTCACTTAAGAGTATTTTCTCGAGTTGCATCCATTTACCTATAAAAGTCTCCAGTTTATCCTTCTTTATGGCTGAATAGTACTCCATTGTATCAAAATACCACATCTTTCTTATCCATTCCTCAGTTGATGGGCATTTGGGTTGTTTCCAAGATCTGGCTATTACAAATTGTGCTGCTATAAACATGGGTGCACATATATCACTGTGGTACGATGTTTTTAATTCTTCTGGGAAGATGCCCAGAAGGGGAATAGCTGGGTCAAATGGGACCTCCAACCCTAGTTTTTTGAGGAATCTCCACACAGACTTCCACTGTGGCTGTACCAGTCGACACTCCCACCAACAGTGAAGAAGGGTTCCTTTTTCCCCACAGCCCCTCCAGCATTTATTAGTTGATTTCTTTATAGTAGCCATTCTTTCTGGGGTGAGATGGTATCCCAGTGTTGTTTTAATTTGCATCTCTCGAATGACTAGTGATGTTGCACATTTTTTTGTATATTTATTTGCCATTAGTATTTCTTCATCTGAGAAATGTGTATTCATCTCAGATGCCCATTTTTGGAGTGGGTCTTTAAATTTGGGAGGTCTGATTTTTTTGTGTTCTTTATATGTTCTCGATAGTAATCCTTTGTCTAAGGAACAGCTGGCAAACATTTTTTCCCACATTGTGGGTTGTCTTTTCACTCTGTTGGCAGTTTCTCTTGCTGTACAAAAGCTTTTTAATAAGATGAGATCCCCGTTATTGATTCTTTGGGATAGTTCCCGTGCGGTTGAGTTTTTATTCATAAAGTCTTTGCCTACACCAATGTCTTCAAGGGTTTTACCTATCCTACCTTCCAGCAGATTTAATGTTTCTGTTTTAATATTTAGATCTCTGATCCATTTTGAATTTAGTTTAGTGCATGGTAAAAGATATGGGTCTAGTTTTAATCTTCAGCATGTGCAGGGCCAGTTTTTCCAGCATCATTTATTAAAGAGGCTATCTTTCTTCCAGTGAATATGTTTGGCACCTTTGTCAAATATAAGGTGGCTTAGTATGTCTGGAGTTGTTTCAGCATCTTCTAATCTGTTCCATTGATCTTTGGTTCTGTTTTTTTGCCAGTACCACACTGTTATTATCACAGTAGCTTTATAGTATAATTTCAAGTCAGGGATTGTGATGCCCCCTGCCTTGCCTTTGTTGCCCAGAATTGCCTTTGCTATTCTAGGTCTCTTCGGATTCCAAATGAATTTTAGGATTGTTTTCTCTAATTCTGTGAGATATGCTGTTGGAATTTTGATTGGAATTGCATTAAATCTGTATAACAATTTTGGAAGTAAGGCCATTTTCACTATATTGGTTCTTCCTATCCAGGAGCAAGGGATATCTTTCCATTTTCTGATATCCTCTTCAATCTCCTTTTTCAGGGGGCCGGTGAGATGGCTCAGCGGCTTAAGCGCCTGCCCAGCAAGCGCGAGGGCCCGAGTTCGACTCCTGGAACCCACATACAATCTCCTTTTTCAGAGTACTGTAGTTTTCAGTGTATAGGTCTTTTACATCCTTTGTGAGGTTGATTCCTAGGTATTTCATTTTTTTGGATGTTATTGTGAAAGGTATTGTTTCCCTAATTTCTCTTTCAGTAATTTTGTTATTTGTGTACAGGAAGGCTATTGACTTTTGAGTATTGACTTTGTATCCAGCTACACTACTGAATTTGCTTATTAAATCTAGCAGGTTTTAGTGGAGTTTTTGGGGTCTTCTGCATAGAGTATCATGTCATCTGCAAATAATGATAATTTAACTTCTTCCTTTCCAATCATTATTCCCTTTATTTCTTTCTCTTGTCTAATTGCTCTGGCTAAAGTTTCCAGAACTGTGTTGAATAAGAGTGGGGACAGTGGACATCCTTGTCTTGTTCCTGATTTTAGAGGGAAGGCTTTCAGTTTTTGGCCATTTAGTATAATATTGGCTGTTGGTTTGTCATAGATAGCTTTTACCAGGTTGAGATAAAGACCCTCTATTCCAATTTTCTGTAGGGTTTTTATCATGAAAAGGTACTGGACTTTGTCAAAAGCTTTTTCTGCATCTATTGAGATGATCATGTCATTTTTGTCTTTGGTTCTGTTGATACGGTGTATTACATTTATTGATTTATGTATGTTGAACCATCCCTGCATCCCAGGGATGAATCCAACTTGGTCATGGTGTATAATCTTCTTGACGATTTGTTGGATTCTGTTTGCCAGTATCTTATTAAGGATTTTTGCATCTATGTTCATTAGGGAGATTGGCCTGTAGTTCTCTTTCTTAATTGGGTCCTTCTCTGGTTTTGGTATCAGGGTAATGCTTGCTTCCAGGAATGAATTTGGGAGTATTGCTTCCCTTTCAATTTCATTGAAAAGTTTGAGAAGTAGGGGTGTTAGGTCTTCTCTAAATTTCTTGTAGAATTCGGCAGTGAATCCATCAGGGCCTGGGCTTTTCTTTGTTGGGAGGTTTTTAATTACATCTTCAATTTCATTGGTTGATATTGGTTTATTAAGGATTTTTAAATCTTCTTGATTCAGCTTTGGTAATTCATACGAATCTAGGAATCTGTCCATTTCTTCTGCATTTTCCATCTTAGTAGAATATAGATTTTTAAAATACGTATAGATGATCTTCTGGATTTCTGCAGGGTCTGTCGTGATATCACCCTTTTCATTTTCAATTGCATGGATTTGAGTCTTTTCTTTTCTTTTTTTAAGAAGGTGGGATAAGGGTTTGTCAATCTTATTTATTCTTTCAAAGAACCAACTTTTTGCTGCATTGATTCTTTGTATTGTTTTTTTAGTCTCCAATACATTAATTTCTGCTCTGATCTTTGTAATTTCCTCCCTTGTACGGGCTTTTGGCTTAACCTGCTCTTTTTCTAGAAGTTTGAGGTTCACCATTAAGTTGTTTATTTGCGCTTGCTCTATTTTCCTAATGTAAGTATTTAATGCTATAAATTTCCCTCTTAGGACTGCTTTCATTGTATCCCATAAGTTCCTGTATGTTGTACTGTCATTATCATTCAGTTGTAGAAATTGTCTAATTTCTTCTTTAATTTCATCTGTGACCCATTGGTTGTTCAGGAGGGTGCTGTTCAATTTCCATGTGTTTAGGGAGTTTTTGTGATTTCTTTTGCCATTGATTTCCAATTTCATTGCACTATGGTCTGATAATATGCATGGGATAATTTCAATTCCTTTGCATTTGCTTAAGCAGGTTTTATGAGCTAGTATGTGGTCTATTTTGGAGAACGTCCCATGTGCAGCTGAGAAGAATGTGTATTCTGATGTTGTGGGGTGGACCACTCTGTAGACATCTACTAAGTCCATTTGTTCAAAAGTTTGGTTCAGTTCTATTATTTCATTATTGATTTTCTGTCTAGTTGATCTGTCTTTTTGTGACAGTGGAGTATTGAGATCTCCCAATATAATTGTATTAGTGCTTATTTGATTTTTCATGTGCTTTAGTACTTGTTTTATATAGTTGGGTGCATTGGTATTTGACGCATATATATTTATGATCGTTATCTCTTTCTCTTGGATTGTTCCCTTTACAAGGATGTAATGACCGTCTTTATCTCTCTGAATCATTCTTGGCTTGAAATTCACTTTGTCTGTGAAAAGAATAGCTACCCCTGCTTTTTTCTGGGTTCCTCTTGCATGGAGTATTGTTTTCCATCCTTTGACTTTCAGTCTATGAATTTCTTTCTGAATTAAATGTGTTTCTTGTATACAGCATATTGTTGGATCTTGCTTCTTGATCCATTTTGCCAGTCTGTGCCTTTTGATTGGTGAATTGAGACCGTTAACATTGATGGTTAAAACTGATATGTATTGACTTATACTTGTCATGATATTTTCCTGTTGTTGGTTCCCACTCTTTGTTTGTTTTTCCCCTTTCCCGCTATTTAATTATCTGCCCTGCCAGGTGGATCCCTTCTGTTGGGGTTCCTATCTCTTTCTAGAATGTCCTTCAGAACATTTTGGAGTGCTGGTTTGGTGGTCATAAATTTTCTCAGATGTTCTTTGTCATGGAAGTATTTTATTTCGCCATCAATTTTGAAAGATAGTTTTGCGGGGTACATCAATCTGGGTTGAAAATTATTTTCCTTTAGAGCTTGAAATACGTCATTCCAAGCTCTTCTTGACTTGAGGGTTTGTGCTGAAAAGTCAGCTGTGATTCTGATGGGTTTTCCTTTATAGGTGATTTGTCTCTTCTCCCTAACAGCTTTTAAGATTCTGCCCTTCTGTTGAATTTCTGGGATCTTGACTATGATATGTCTGGCTGAAGTTTTTTTTTTTGGTCATGTCTAGTTGGTGTTCTAAAAGCTTCATTTATAGGGGGGTCAAATTCTTTTTCTCTTACAGGAAAGTTCTCTGTAATAATGTCTTTGAACAAGGTTTTAATGTCATTGATGCTATCTCCTGCTTTTTCATTTATTCCAATTATTTTTTTTTTTTTTTTTTTTGTGGGTACCGGGGGGACGACCTCAGGACCTCACGCGCCAACAGGCACCCGTGCCGCTGAGCGATATCACCGGCCCCTTTTTCGTATGTGGGTTCCGGGAGTCGAACTCGGGCCTTCGCGCTTGCAAGGCAGGCGCTTAAGCCGCTGAGCCGTCTCACCGGCCCCCAATTATTCTTAAGTTGTTTATCTTTGAGTCATCTAGCAGCTGCTGAATTGATTTTTCATGGTCCCTTGCTGTTTTTAAGAATTCTTTCTTTTCATGATCACTAATTGCAAGCCTGTCTTCTATATCTGAGATCCTGTCCTCACATTGGCTTAATCTGCTACAAATACTTTCAATGGAATTTTTGTTCTCTTGGATATCTGCTTGTATCTGCCTTATGGATTCCATTTCTTTCCTATGCTGAGCATTCATGGTTTCTATAGTTTTCTTAAGCTCATCTATTTTTTTTTTGTCTGTATCAGCTATAGTGTCCTTAAGCATGGTCTTCATTGTGGACATTATCTCTGCAGTTATCTGTGAAATTATTTCTGTTTTAATTTTTTCCAGAGCCTCATTCAGTTGTTTTGTTGTTACCCCTTCAGATAGGCCAGGTGGGTGGCTTTCAGATTGTCCCACCTCATTGCCCCCTAGGTTTGCCTTTGGTGAATTGGATGTGTGGTGTTGCATCTTTAAGTGTCGTCTCATTTTTTCTTTCTTTAATTTAATTCCTGGGGTGATGTTTATAAATTACCTATGATAGGTTACTTTATTGCTAGTGTTCAAGATCTTTAGAAGATGACTACTTCTCTGCAGTATCTTCCAAGTGGAGCTTGCTTTTGGATTTTGAGCTTTCTGCCAGATCCTACCTCTTCAATTCGTTGGATGTGAGAAGTTGCTACCTGTTTGGCCCAGTCCTTGAATCTTTGGTACTGTGTCACTGTATTTTCTGTGTCCCTTAGTCAATATCAATCATGAAATATCAGGAAGGAAAGCTGTTTAGAAGAATTATTTCACATTTGGCTATAATGGTCACTGAAGCATCAAATACAGCCTAGAAAATGACAGACTGAGCTAACCAGTTATTTACCACTTTTAGCCGTATAAAGTAGAGTTGCGGTTATATAACAAAATCTAAAACACACCAGAAAAATTATATGCAGTATACAAGTCCTTAGTATGTCAATTTTTCCCCTCAGGAGTTTAAATTTAAAATGAGTTAAGGGGGCCGGTGAAATGGCTCAGTGGCGTAAGCGCCTGCCTTGCAAGCGCAAGGGCCCGAGTTCGACTCCCGGATCCCACATACGAAAAAGGGGCCGGTGATATCGCTCAGTGGCACGGGTGCCTGTTGGCGCACGAGGTCCTGAGGTCGACCCCCCGGTACCCACAAAAAAAAAAAAAAATGAGTTAAGGAGGAAATAGAGTATTGTGAGAAGAGGAAGGAATTAGATGTAAGGTTAGAGGACCAAGAGGGATCCCACTAACATTGGGACACTGGTGCAGAGGACTGGTGGGAAAAAGAGAAGGAAGGGATAAAAGGAAGAACAGATCACAACCACAATCACAAAGAGGTTAGAGGCACTGTTTACACTCATATAAAAACCAGAGAGAATAATGAAGGAAAGAGCAAATAGACAAACAGAAACAAAAATGGAGACAAAAACAACAAAGCAAACAGACAAAACAAAAATAAAACCCCACAAAAGAAAAAAATAAAAAGTAAATAAAAAAAAATAAAAACCCTTCACCAGAACAAAAAACTAATGAGAGAGAAAAAAATATATATATAAAAAAATAAAATAAAATAAAATAAATAAAAGTAAAAATAAAAAGAATCAGTTCCAGGTGTTGACTCTGCTGTAGGCAGGCACCATGTGATGACAGAGTCCTGTTCCGTGCAGGTCCGTCCCAGCGAGCCAAGAGCGGCCCTCTGGCAGGGCGGTGAGCAAAAGCGTGGACTTTCAGGTGGAGACCAGGCTCCTTCCCCCGCCGCTGTGAGCGCACTGCTTTCGCGCTGCTCTGATTTTCGCCACGCCCCTCACAATGGCGCCGGGCCAGTCGCTCTCTGGCACCGGACAGGTGTTGCTGAGAGAGGAGTCTCGTTCACCTGCCGCTCTCCGCACCTCCGCGGGTCTGAGAGGCGCTGCCCTGTCCGGAGCACCAGTTCCCAGCACTGTTTTCCCGCCGCTCTGATTTTCGCCGCACCCCCCACAATGGCGCCCGGCCGGTCGCTCTCTGGTGCGGGACAGCTGTGGCTGAGAGACACTCACTCACCACCGGCCAGCGCCGTTCTCCGTTGCTCCCCTGCCCGGCGGCTGTCTCGCGATCCTCCGTGGGGGCTCCCTGGGTGCTAGCTGTCACCGTGTGTCCACAGCTTTGAGCTTCTGTCGCGCCGTGGTTCCTGGGATGGTAGAAGGTGCGCGTGCGGGGTCTGTTCCTTCTTTGTTGGAAATCACCCTTCACTGGTGCCGGGGTCCCAAGCTGCGCTTCAGAACTTTTCTGCGTCCCGGGGAGGCATCTCCCCCCCTCCTGTGCTCTCCCGGTCACTATATTCCTGTAGTCCAATGGCAACTTTTAGAGAGTTTCGCTGCGTGCTTCTTACTCATCAGCCATCTTTTTTCCTCCTCCGTTCTTCTTTCTTTATACCAGCTGCTACCATTTTCCCTCCTACTACTTAGCACCATCCTATCTTGAGGCCCTTTGCACTGCTCCTTTACCAATATTTTTTACATCTTCCTGTCTGTCTCTCATAGCTCATGCCTCCCCCGTCCTTTTTTTGAGTCCTAAATTTTCCTGTCCCAACTTTGTTTGTTTTGGGGGGTTGTTTGTTTGAGACACAGTTTCACTGTGTACTCTAGGGCAGCCTGAACTCTCTATGTAGCCCAGGCTGACATTGAACTCATGATACTCTGGCCTCACCTCTTGAGTCCTGAGGTTACAGGAATGTGTCATTGCACCTGACTCCAACTGTGTCTTTTAATAAAAAAAAAAAGACTGTGAAACTTTGCCCTAAATTCTCTGTCTCTCATTTCTGAAAACAGTAACAAAAAAATTTAACAAGAAAAATGGAAACACAGGGGGTGATCAAAATCTACAGTGATTTAAATTTTTAAAATTTTTTACAGGAAAAGACACATTACCATTAATCACCTTCAAAATACTCCCCCTTGCTTCAAACACACTTTCTGAAACAGTTCTGGAAGTCCTCTTTCATGAGTATCTTTACAAGGTGTGATAAAAAATGCAATGAATGTTGCTGTCCAAGAAAAAGACAGGCTTGTAACAATATTATAGAGCATCTTATTCACCCAGATCTGGCAATGTGAAACTTCTTACTCTTCCCCAAAGTCAAAATGACGATAAAAAGTAAATATTTTAAATCAATTTAGAACATGAAGGCAGCCACAACAGTACAACTAAAGGCACAAAAAAGGACTTTCAGAACTGCTTCAGAAAGTGGCAAGAAGGCCGGTGAGATAGCTCAGCGGCATAAGCACCTGCCTGGCAAGCGCTAGGTCCTGAGTTTGACTGCCAGAACACACATATGAAAAAAGGCCGGTGATATTGCTCAGTGGCACGGGCGCCTGCTGGCACGCAAGGTCCGGAGGTTGACTCCCGGTACCCACACACACAAAAAAAGAAATAAGAAAGTGGCAAGAATAATGGGATAACTGTGTTCAAAGTAAGGGGGAGTATTTGAGGGAGTTAAAGGCAGTGTGTCTTTTACTATAATAAGGTTTTAAAAATAAGATTTTAACATTCACCATATTTTTCGATCACACCTCGCAGTTATAGTAAAATGTTGTTTTAACATTTGCTGGGCTCTAACTCTATAGTAGATACTATGCTAAACCCTTTATATGGATGGTTTTACTAACCCTCACAAAACTCCAAAAGATTGTCTGCATTTTTTACAGGTAAGGAAACTGAAATTCTGAGATGTTTTAACTGAGAAGTTAAAAGTAACTTGGCCTTCTCCAAAACCAAAAAAGAAGGAGGGAGAGAGGGAGGAATGGAAGGAGGAAAGAAGGCAGAGAAGGAGGGAGAAAGGAGAAAAGGAAGGAAGAGAAATTACTTGCCCAAGATCACATAGCTATTAAATTTGATACTAGTTGTTTTTGGGTTTTTTTTTTTGTTTCGTTCTGTTTTTTTGTTTTTGAAACAGGGTCTCACCGTGTAGTTCAGGCTGGCTTGAACTCACTGTGTAGCCTAGGGTGGCCTTGAACTTGCAGTGATCCTCCTGCTTCAGCCTCCGGAGTGCTGGGATTACAGGTGTGCACCACACTGGCGTTAAGACTCCAGAGCCTATGTCTTTGACACTTACGTTGCACTGTGTCTTACCAGGAGATCCTTAAAAAATAAAACTATCCATGAAAGCACAAAGGCACAGCTGCCAGGGCCACTGAGTAGGGTGGTTTCTCCGCTCCCCATAGGTGCTCTCCTGATAGAATGCTCTTTTTTTTTTTTTTTTTTTTTTGCTTTAAACAATTTATTTAACTGAGATGGACTTCCATTTATTTAACTGAAGTGACTTCCATTTATTTTGATACATCTTTTCCCCATGGTGATTTACAGTATCTTCAAGCCCATATAAATATTTCATAAGTATTTGGCCATTTGGGTATACATCTACACAATACCTCAGCACTATCTTTCAGCAAGAAAAACACCGACGAGTGAAGACCTGACACAATTAACCAGGTAGAATGAAAGTCTGCTCCAAATATTTGTTTCTGAGGTAAAGGTACCACACACCTTTTCAATTAAGAAAACCATCCTTATAACACAGGATGACTTTTTATTTTTAAATAGGGCCTAGAACACTTAGCCGCCAATTAGGTGCTGAATGGCAGAGCTCCATCCAGCTTATGACATGAATTCACAGGGAACAGGTTCCAGCAACTCAGGCTCCTTCCCATTGGTTCTTATGAAGTGCACTTCTCTGGGTGGGGCAGGCTGACGCTTCAGTTGAACCCAGGTATCTTTCTCTTTGGATTCCTTCTTTTTCTGATCATTTTCCTTGACGCGTTTCAGGAAGCCATATCAACTCTGAGTGTTTAATATGGTCAATACGCACATTAATCCTCTTGGCAATAATCTTGCCCTTAACTTGCTTGTTTACAACAATGCCAACTGCATGCTGGGTAACATTGTAGACTCTTCCTATTTTGCCATGGTAACATTTGTGTGGCATTCCTTTTTGCACAGTACCCATTCCTTTGATGTCTACAATATCACCCTTTTTGTAGATTTGCATGTATGTGGCCAGAGGGACAACCCCATGTTTTCTAAAAGGCCTAGAGAACATATACCAGGTTCCCCTCCTCTTTCCCTTTGTGTTTGTCATTTTGGCAAATTACTGGAAGATGGCGGTTCCAGCCGAAAAGAACCAGAATACTCTTGAGAGTGGCCAATAGTAGACATTAGTGGTGGGTGATGTATTCCAGTTTCCCTATCCAAGAAGTAAGTGAAATGAGAAATATATTTTGAGAATGAATTCCATCTTAAAAGTTCTGTTTCCTTGATTGGTAAGCTAATTGAGGAATTTGTTTTTTTTGAACAGCTCATTGCTAGATAAAGGCGAGATCATACAGTAAACTAATTCATGTTTATGTTCAAAAGACAATGAATTGGGCCAGTGAGATGGCTCAGCGGGGTAAGCGCCTGCCTGGCAAGCGCGAGGGCCCGAGTTCGACTCCCGGAACCCACATATGGAAAAAGGGCCGGTGATATCGCTCAGCAGCATGGGCGCACCTGCTGGCGCGCAAGGTCCTGAGGTCGACCCCCGGTACGCACAAAAAAAAAAAAAAAAAGACAATGAATTAAAAAATGTACTAAACTAAGCTCCCTTATTTTGGTGATATGAAATACAAGAATGGGTTATGAAGTTTTTCCCAAAGAAACTGACATTCAAATACCTCTCTTACTTTTGTATGCTGGGTATGCTCTCTTCAACTGGGGCTGTTCCTAAAGCTAAGAAGACACTTCCCAACTTGCCTGAGTTCCTGGAAAGTTCCTCCTCATGTCCTGAGATCTTCCCAGTCAGAGGCTCTGCTACCCTCTGCTCCACTGCAGACATTTACAGACGACGAAATAATGATGAAGAGCACAGGTGAGTGAGTTTCTCACCTTCTGCCTGGTAGTGTTTTGCTCATGACTTGGATCTGCGGTGTGAAATTATATATATGACAGATTAGAAGATACATTCATCTGACTTTGTGAATGGAGTTTTTTTTTTTTTTACGTAAAATTTATTTGAAAAAGTAATACATATCCAAATTCAAAAGACAACAACAGCAAATAAAAAGCTAGCTGAAAGTTAAATCTCTCTCTCTTTTTTTTTTTTAATTGAGACAGGGTCTCACTATGTAGCCCAGGCTGGCCTCAAACTCACAGTGATCCTCCTGCCTCAGCCTGCCGAGTGCTAGGATTACAGGCCTGTGCCACCACACCCGGCCAGATCTCTCTCATTTCTGTCCCTTGGTTCCCCAGTTCTTGCCAGAAGCTGCCTTGGTACTGGTTTTTATCATAGCCTTGGGGGCAGGGTATACGCTGCTGGCAGCTAGTTGTAGAAAGGCCAGTGAGGCTGCTGAACATCCTCCAATATCCAGGGTGACACTCCACAAGACCTACTGCCCCAGATTTCAAGGTGGGCAATGTGTGAAGATGAAGAAACCTTGTTCTGTGTGATAGTGTAGCTGTTAATAGGCCTATGTTAGATGGTGTCTGCTGGCATAGAAAGATCATCAAGAAACAGGGTGTGTTGGCACACTCCTATAATCCCAGCATTTGGGAAGATAAGGCAGGAGAATGGCAAGTTCAAGCCCTGGAAGAACCTGTCTCAAAAAAAGAGTGTAGACTGGTGCAACCACTGTGGAAATCAGTGTGGAGAGTCCTCAAAAAACTAGGACTAGAGGTTTGACTGAGCTAGTCCTCTTCTTTCCAAAAGAATTAAAAGCATCACACCCACAGTGATATATGCACATCCATGTTTATAGAGGCACAGTTTGTAATAGCGAAATCTTGGAAATAGCCCAAATGCCCGCCAACTGATGAATGGATAAAGATATGGTTTTTTTATACAATGGAGTACTACTCAGCCATACAGAAGGATAAACTTGAGACATTTCTAGATAAATGGATGTACCTTGAGATGATACTCGTAAATAAATTGGACACACATGTAAATACTGCATTGTTTCTCTGGTGTGAGAAACCAAAAGTGTAAATAAGGACCAAAATATATAATAGATATATTGTGAAATAGGAAGCAAATGTTCAAATGGGAAGGGGAACTAGGGCATGGGGAGGGGGAAAGGAAGGAAAGGAAAAGAAAAAAATGGGAAAAGAAGAAAGAAAGGAAACAGATTTTGTAAATAAAGAGGGGAGGAGGGGTTGAAGGGAGGGTAGGGGAATGGGTAAAAAAAAAAAGAAACAAGTTTTATCATATTTAGGTATAAATTCCCTATGATGAATGTGATCATAATGTATACCTAAAATGTACCAATAAACTTAATTAATTTTAAAAAAGAGATCATGCTGGGGATGGTGGCACACACCTGTAGTCCAAGCACTTGGGAGGCTGAGATAGGAGGACTGTCACGACTTGGAGGCCAGCCTGGGCTACATAGTGAGTTCAAGGCCAGCCTGAACTACACAGTGAGGCCCTGTCCCCCCCCAAAAAAACAACAAAAAACATCATCAGTATATGTATAAGTGAGTAGAACGTTGAATGTATATCTTATGAGTCCTTTGTGTAAGGTAGATAAATTGTTAGGTAAATAATGTATGTGCTGTATAGACAGAGATGGTTTCGAAAGAAAAGTTTTCAAAAAGAATATGTAATAAATTAGTTACCTTTGGAGAGAGGGACTAGAAAACAAGGACAGGGAATGGGCTTTCACTTTTCATTTTGTGCTTTCTATATTTATATTTTTGTGCTATTTATTTTTTTAATATCAGGGATTATGAAAAAGAGATGGGGATTTATACTCTTCTATATTAAAAGAAAACTCCATAAATTCTATTTTAAAAGAATAAATGCATCTGTATGTATCTTCTTAGTTAAAAAATGAATTTGTCAGCAAACTATTAATGAACTATTACAATCTTTATTAAAATGACTGGTACTTGAATACAGAATTATTGGTAATTCCTTTTCCTGCAGTTAAAAAATTCGCACAAGAACAAATTGCTCCTTTGGTTTCAACCATGGATGAAAACTCAAAAATGGAGGAATCGGTAATACAAGGATTATTTCAACAAGGGGTAAATATTTCATATTTCTTTCAATTTCAGACTTTTATAAAAATATTCCAGTGTTAAAATGTATGCATACTGGGCCGGTGAGATAGCTCAGCAGCATAAGCACCTGCCTGGCAAGCACGAGGTCCTGAGTTCGACTCCTGGTACCCACATAAAGGAAAAAAAGGACCCGTGATATTGCTCAGCAGCACAAGCACTTGATGGCAAGCACAAGGTCCTGAGGTCGACTCCCACAATTAAAAAAAAAAAAGTATGCATACTTTTATGTTTAGTGTATGTAATGAACATAATGAACTCTGCATATTCTAGTAAAAAATATCTGTGCTGTCTTTTCATTGAGGTCCTATAATATTTATGTTAGTATTTATATACTTGAAGATTTTTAATACTAGTTGAATGAACATTTTACATTGGAAATATTGTGCTTTTTAAGGAAAAGGTTGGAAGTGGAGAGTAATTTCTGTAGACCAGTGATTTTTTTTTTTTTTTTTTTTTGATAGACCAGTGATTCTTAGCCAAGGGCAGTTTTGCTCTCCAGGGTGCATGCTACTGGTGTCTCATGGGACAGTGGCCAGGGATAATACTGAACATCCTACTGTGCGCAGGACAGCTGCCACAACAAAGAATTGTCCAGCTCAATACAACATCATAGTGTAGTATATTATCCACCTGAATCCATGTGTACGTGGTTTACTTAGAAGCAGAGGCAATATCTGAATTCTGCATTCAACAGGACAACAGATTTCCCAATTTTCATATAGCCCTTAGTGGACACACAACATACAAAATAAAGTACAGTAGACCTGCTCTGGCTGTGGGTAGAGAGTGGTTATCAGCATGAAGTCTCCATGGAGAACACTTTAAAAATTACTACATTCACTCCTAAGTTCTCCTTTTCCATAGATAGAAAATTTATTTCGTTGTTCACTTTCAATACTAAACATGTTCCAGAACTAGTCACTAGTATTCAGAGCCATTGAGTGTCCTAAATCTATTCTGCTTTTCTGTTTGAAATATAACCTTTACGACTTAGCCAAAAAGTTTTTTCCTGTTTTAAAATGACCAATTTTTGGTAACTTTTCCAGCCTTCTGTTGGCAGTGAAACTCTTGAGAAAATGGACTGTTACGTAGAGCTGCACTGGGTCAAACTGGAGTCCAGTGTGTAATGCTCTGTGAGTGCATTTCTTAGCCAGGTTTCACTGCAGTCACTGGCAGACCCTGCAGGCCTCTGAGAATCCTAGTCTCACGGTTTGGAAATTACTCATTTGAGGTGGTAGTCTTGTGGGTCAGGACAGTACATATCTACTACCCTTCTCCATAAACCGTTCTTGTTAGCATAGCCTCACCTACCTCCTAATTCCTATTGTCCCACTTCTTTGGTCGCCTGCAACATATTTCTAAGTCAGTAGAGAAATTAGTAACTTTTGTGGAGAAATAGAATCTCAGGTGATTGCCCAAGATATTATAATCAGATAGCTATCATGCCCTCCAGTCTTCAGGCACACCCACATTGTTCAAATATTTTTCAGAGAGCAGCATTTATGGTTCTCTTACCTTTCAGTCCTCGCCCTTTGTGGTTCTACCTTCATAGCAGCTGAGTGAGTCTTCCTTCAGCTTGAAATTTAACAGCCATGACCCTAACTGCAGCATAGCGTAATTTCAGGAGAGTCTAGCAGTGACGGCAAACCTTGTACAGCTTTCAGTGATACAAACAGCCCTCTGCAGCCCGCATGCCATAGATTCGCCACCACTGGTCTAGAGAATATAGAAATGTTATGTTTTATCCTTTACCAGCTGTGGGTCTTGAATCACATGTACACATGTTCCCTTTTTGAAATGAGGATACTTAAAAATGGAATAGTACTGAAGAAGTGTCATCTCCCAAATTTCACAGTAGAGACTGAACAGTCAGATTTGCTCGAGGTTTTTGGAAAGCCTTGGCCAACATTGTCACTTTTAGCAGGCAGCTGTGCCTTGTCAAGTGTGGCTCTAGCAAACACCACCAGATATTGTCTGCTAATCATCCAAGACTTGCTGAAGTGCCCCAAATGGAATGATCCTTTAGTCATTATCTCAGCTGAAAAAATCAAGGTGGAGGAGCCTGCCTAGAAGAGATTATGCCAAATGAAACTGTAGACATTCCCCCTGAAGGCTGGTTATTTTCTTGCTATTTCATTCAAATCAGTATAATGGGGGCTTTGGTGAAAGACCAAAGAACTCTTGTGGTCCTTAGCAAGAAAGACCATAAGAGTGTCTTTATATAAGATATTGTCTCATTTCATTCAGCTACTCTTTAAAACATTTTACCTCTTAATTTTGAGGTCCAGAAAGGAGACAAACAATAGTTCTAGTATGTAATTTTTTTTTTTTTTTTGAGACAGGGTCTTGCTAATTCCAGACTAGCCTTGAACTCACTACATAGTCCAGGCTGGCCTCAAACTTGTGGCAATCCTCCGGCCTCAGGCTCCCAAGTGCTGGGATTATGGCATGCACCACCACGCCCAGCTCTAACATGTAATTTGTCCTTTTCAGATAGTTTCCATTATAGGTATCTTGTTACTTATACCAAAACAGCCATACCAAATTAAAACAAAATATATGTACAATATTTTAATTAAGTACATATCTGGTTGTAATTTATTTTTGAGCTTGTTCTTCCCAGTATAAGAAATTCCCCAGTATAAAAACAGCTTCCTTAATCTGCTGTTTGATTTTCCTTTAGTTGATGGGTATTGAAGTTGATGCAAAGTATGGAGGAGCAGGAGCATCATTTTTTTCCTCCATCCTCGTGGTAGAAGAATTAGCCAAAGTCGATGCATCTGTGGCTCTCCTGTGTGACCTTCAGAACGCGGTGATTAACAAGCTCATTGCAAAACATGGAACAGAAGAACAAAAGGCCACCTATTTGCCTAGGCTGATTACAAAAGATGTGAGTTGAAACGGATCTTGTCTTTTCTACATTTATAATATTTTCAGGAAAAAAAGTAGCTGCAATGTTGACTTTTATTATTTGGGACCACAGTGCAGCACCACCAATTAATCTACTAACTCTCAATAAGAAAAATATACCCTGCTACTCATTTGCCACTTGAAAATTTAGTGAATAATCATCAGACAATAAAATTATTTCCTTTTTTGTCTAAAGTCTATTTTCTAGTATCTTTGTTAATGGTTTCATTTACACTGAGATTGCCTACTACTATAATTATTAGAATGAATTTAATAAAGTTATGCAAGTATTCTTAAGTCCTTAAATTTGCCTTAGACAAATAGTAGGGTGGTTTGGAAATAATACTGACAAAAAAATATTTTGATATAGACTTTTTAAATTAGTAACTAAATGTTTGATTTACAAATTCCCATTTTGTCATTAAGTATTTGTTATGCAGAGCATAAATAAAGTTGTTAATGTTGATTTTTTTTTTTTTTCCTTGCATGTGCAGCTGGGAAGCTTTTGTCTTTCAGAGGCTGGAGCAGGTAGTGACTCCTTTGCTTTGAAGACCAGAGCTGACAAAAAGGGAAATTACTATGTCATCAATGGGTCAAAGATGTGGATTAGCGGTGCAGGGCATGCAGACCTCTTCATAGTTTTTGCAAATGTAGACCTTACTGCTGTAAGTTTGAAAACAAATTTCACCCCTTTCCCTATCATCTTTCCTCTTTTTCTTTTCCTCCTTCCATTTCACTTTTAGGATTTAACCTTAGTGTCTTTATACGTCCAAATACTGGAAATGTAAGACTTGCACTGCCATCTTTTCACCTTCTTATTAATCACCTATTGTTACCATAATTATCAATTACATGGGGGAACATTTACTACCTACCTTTTAATATGTTATATTCATAGGTAGCTAATCTTTAGTTTTGTAGAATTTCAGTTTTTCTTTTTAATAAAGAATTTAGTACCTATATAGTACATTTATTTTGAAGAACATTTTATTCAGTTGGACAATAGAAATACAGTAAAATGGTAAATATATTTTGTTTTTTGTCTTTTTACTTACGTAATATTTAGTTGAATTAAATTGCTAAAACTTTTAAGATATTTAACAAAATTGAATTTAAAACATGGGATTTTCATGATCATATAATACCTTATTGTAACAATAATTTTAATATTCATTATGGTTTCTAAAACAATAAAAAAAATGGTGAGGTTCTTTAATTTGTATCTAATGTCTTCCAGGCATTCTTTTGTAATACATGTGTTGCAATTCAGAGTCCTTTAGTATTTATTGCTAAAGTCCATTTTTAGGTTTCCTTTTACTTTGAAAACTGTATAAATAAGAGATTTTATAAATTCCAGTGGTAATAGTATTGTTAATCTTTTTAGGGTTATAAAGGAATCACCTGCTTCTTAGTAGATCGTAATACAGAAGGCCTTCATGTAGGGAAATCAGAAAACAAACTGGGGATCAGAGCTTCTTCCACCTGCCCATTAACATTTGAAAATGTCAAGGTGGGTATTTCAGAATAATCAATAAGACTGATGGGAAGTGAACTTCATATGGAACCAGAGAGGCGTCAAAACTTTAAGTGGCGATAAGCATATACAGCAGAGTATTTTGTGGAGTCCCTAAACAGTGCTCTTAGGTTAAGTGATGACCAGTATACTTTCCATAACTGTTTAGGCCAGAGTGGAAACCTTCTGTCCAGCAACTATCCTCAGGAACAAATGATGAGAATTTATCTCAGTTGCCGTTGTTACTGTTATTATTATTGAGATAGGGTCTCACTATGTAGTTCCAGCTGGCCTCTAACTCATAGTGATTCTTCTGCCTCGGCCTCCAAATGCTGGATTATAAGCGTGCACCCATACTTGTGAACCGTTTATACTTCGTAAGTGTAGTATTTGTGACCCAAACACAGCTTCAGAGAAGGAAGTCTGCTGTTAGTACACCAATGGCCACAAGATGGGGATGTTGCTTAGAGTGAAGAACAGCCACGTGGGGGAAGGCTGAGGCTGAAACAGGCTTTGGAGCTTCACATGGACAAGACACCTTGTCATAGGTTTTCCTACTCATAGTGGGGCTTGGTCTTTGCGCACGTGTGTGTTTGTGATGTCTTTACAGATGACATTTGGGCCTCGTTACTTCCCCCCAACTGACCTCCTTCCTATTTTCCTTTTTGTTCCCTTTTCTTTATCCTGCCCCGCTCCCTCTCCTTATTGTCCATATTACAAAGTTCAGTATTTTTCTATCATTCCTAGTCTTAATTTTTTTAATTATAAAGAAACATTTAAGTTTCTTTCCTCTCTCCTCCTTCCTCCTTCCTCCTTCTCTCTAGTATGCATATACACATACCCTATGTACAGCATTACACACACCCCAGTTGACTTTTATGAGGATGCATCGTCTCAACAGAAGAAAGGTTACTACTCTTGCTTTTGCAAGTACTTCATGTTTTTTGTAGGTTTTTTTTTTGTGTGTGTGGGTACTGGGGGTCGACCTCAGGACCTTGTGCGCCAGCAGGCACCTGTGCCGCTAAGCGATATCACCGGCCCCTTTTTTCATATGTGGGTTCCAGGAGTTGAACTCAGGACCTCGCGCTTGCCAGGCAGGTGCTTACGCCGCTGAGCCATCTCACCAGCCCTGTAGTTCTTAATATGTTATACTATTAGCATACAGATAAGAATTGGAGGAAATTGTTATTCATTTATATATTGATGAATTATATGAGTTCCCTTTTTCTAGATTCAGTCATTCATCGAGCAGATTGTGCTAGGCTCTGGAGGATGCAAAAGGGAACATGGCTTTGGGGAAACAGTATAGAAGAAGATATCACGATATCAACAGACAATCTCATTGGTATTTAATAAATATTGTGAAATGAGTCATGCCAATTTAAATTGAGAAATAAGCTCACATTTTTATTTTCAGATTCCAGAAGCCAATATCTTGGGACAAGTTGGACATGGCTATAAATATGCCATAGGAATTCTTAATGAAGGTAGAATAGGAATTGCTGCACAGGTAAGTCAAATTTTACCTTTTCTATAATATGAGCCAATGAAAATGTAAAAAGAAAGAAACGCACTAAGACCAAAAAGTATTTGGAAGCTTGTGAACACAAGATGGCACCCTTCCCTTATTGAGGTGAAAGAATGGCTTCTGCATATTTCTTTCACACTTCACTTTGGTCAGTTATATAAGTATCTGGAGAACCAAACAGTGGCTTAGTGGTAAGTTTTTCTGCTTCAAGAATATGAAAGTATTATCCAACACCTGAACCAAAACTTCTAAGATGTACTATAAATTAAATATGGAAATTTAAAAAAATCAACCTTTCAAAACATGAAATTCATTCTGGAAGAAACTTCTAAAACTAGGAAAAAATAATTATTCTACTGTGTAAGGGTGTCTATAGATAATTAAAGATTCATTGTTTTGCACGTGAAAATTGAACAATTTTTTGTGACACAGGAACGAAATAGTTCCAATTAAATAGGTATGTAAGATGAAACTATTCAATTTTTTACCAAGTTTGCCCTTTATAATACGGATTGCATTTTTCTATTAAATGATGTCTCTGATTTTCTAGATTAATAAAATGGATAAAGTTTTGTGTTTTATTATCATATATCAGTTGTGTAGAATATGTTTTTAATCTGAAGTGTCTAAAATTCAAGAACTTACAGCTTTTAGATTTCAATATACATTGATATAAATTACCTAGTAGAACAGTTAGATGTTGACTTATTACTATAATGTTTTTCCTGCTATTACTTTGTTAACAAACTATTCTATTTTGGTGCTAAACATTGAACCTGGGCCTCAACCATACTCAGCATGTGCTCTACCTCTGAGCTACAACCTCCGCCCACCAAACTGACTCTCAAATCAAAACTTAAGCTAGGTTTTCTGCAAAGCTAGATAGTAAATTACTACAGAGTATTGGCATATATGTACTTTTTAAAGTTTTTCTGTGATTCAACTTCATCACATATGGCATTAAAAGCTATAGTACGGGACCTCATTGTTCCTAGACATTTAATATAAATAACAAGATGTTCTGGCAGTAAAATACATGGCATGGGCATTAGTCTAATTACTCCAGGTTATCTTCTAATCTAGTTAAAAGTTAAGGTCAGCTGGTTATTACATCTTAATGGATGCCTTTTAGAGGAGGAGGCACAAATAACAGAGTGAACTAAAGTCATCCGTCCTCAGAATGCTGCAGGTAGAGAGAATTTGGTTCTTCAGTGTTTATAATGGAAACATTTCACTGAGCTGGAAACACCTATTTTGATTGACAGCTGATAGAATCAGTTTTCATGTCAGTATAGGCTATTATTTTTATGTCCTTTAATGTTAGTTATAAGAGTATAGTGAGATTGGGCTGGGAATATAGCCCAGCGGCATGGCACCTACTTGGCAAGTGCAAGATCCTGAGTTCGATTCCCGGTTCCTCCCCCAAAAAAAAGAGTATAGTGAAATCATCTTACTGTTTTTTTTCTGGTACCAAGGACTGAACCAAGGACCTCTTACATGCTAGGCAAGTACTTTGCCACTGAGCTATATGCCCTGCCCTTTTTTTAAAAAATTATTTTGAACAGGGTCTCACTAAATTTCTCTGATTGGCCTCAAACTTGCAGTACTCCTACATCAGCGTCCTGAGTACCTGGGATTACATGTGCCATCACACCCAGCACAACATCTTAGCTTACAACAGAAGTGCAGTGGGGTTTAATTTGGGGTTTGTGGTGACTTTTAACATAATTATCTATTCTCCAGGGAGTTCAAAATAAAGGCTTAAAGAAAATGTGAATGAAGAGTAATGAAATATTGATATGTTTGTGGGCATTTCCCCCAAAAACTTTATTGATTTTTTTTCTTTTTCCAAAACTTACATAGTTTGACATAATTAGTGATTTAATGACTACTAATGTTGAAATTCAGAAACCATTTCTAAGCTTGAATCGTTCGATAGATATGAAAATTGGTTAGTAATGAGATAGTTCAGCCAAAATTGCTTCCACATCCTGACTTGTTCTTTAGACATGTAAATTAATGTTTTTACCAGATGCTGTCTGTCTGTCAGTGTTCTGAACCCCAGCTGTACCTTATATCACCCAAAGAGTTTTTAAAATGCTGATGCGTAGGCCACACTCAACCACCTCCCCCCAACAAATTCTAAGATTCGGATTCACTTGTTAGACACAGATTTTATCCCTGGTGTCTTAGTTACTATTTTCATTGCTGAGACAAAATGCCTGACATCCAAAGTTAAAGGAGGAAAGGTTTTTGTAGCTCACAATTTGTAGAGGTTATAGTTCATAGGGTTGACTGGCTCCAAGGCAGGGTGGCATGGCAGAGGAGAAACAGTTCATGACAGGCAGAAGGTAGCAAGCAGCAAACTAGCAAAGCAACAAGTGACAATAGCAGCCCTCTTTCTGTCCTTTATATTCTATCCAGATTACCCACCCTTAGGGAAGGTAGCACTCACACCCAGGATGGAGCACCCTTAATCCTAGCATTGTGCCATGAATCAATCCCAGCATCACATCCTTAATCCCAGCATCACACACTCTAGAGCCAGCAGCTTCCAAAGACCCACACCTAAGACCACATGAGGCTTGGGAGGACATCTAGATGCAAGCCATAACACTTGGGCAATGGTATTTTTTTGTTGTTGTTGTTAAATTTCCCACGTGAATCTTACTTGCATCTAGGGTTGAAAAACCCTGCAGTCTTATATTCTAATGCCCTTTCCACTGAAACTCTTGTTAATCATAAACAAAATGGACAAGAAGGTAAAAAGTAAAGAAGCAACCCTCCACATTTGACTTCTAGGACTGGAGGGAGCACTCTACAGTATTTGAGACCACTTCTGAGCAAAGCTTCTGTGGTTTATTTTATGTCTAGAGAATCAGACCATTAACGAGAAGATTTCTGAGTAGGCTGATTGTGTGAATACAGCCATGCTGGTGGTTTACCTCTGTGCTAGAATTAAACACTCTCATGTTCATCTGAAATCACTCCAGAGTTTTTCCCAACTACTACAGATTCTTTTCTCTAAATGTAATGGATAAAGATGTGAAATTAACACACACCTCACCACCTCAGTAGCTTCAGTTCTTCCTCTACCTCAATGATTTAGTCTCCCTATAAAAGGAATTTACAGCTTAAATAAGAAAAACATGAACTTTTAACAAAATGATAGATTCTGATGTATTTTTTTAACAGATGCTGGGACTGGCCCAAGGATGTTTTGACTATACCATTCCATATATTAAAGAAAGGCAACAATTTGGCAAAAGAATATTTGATTTTCAGGTATGTAACTAGGCTCTTTCCACTGTACTTGACTTTCCCTTCTTTCATTTAATGAAGAGTTGTGTTGAAAAGCCATGGAGAGAATCCCTTGAGGGACTTTATTGGGAGAGAATCTTGGGGAGTGTAATTATGAATGCCTTAATCTTTTTCAAAGGCAGAACTACAGCCCTAAGGCCAGGCTGTGGCATGATTCAGGATGTCTTGGTGAACACTATAGAGCCATGTTCTCACAGCTTCATAAGTCTAGGCCGTGAGATCTAAAGTCAGACTTCTTGTTCAAAGTCTGGTTCTTCTAGTTACAAGTTGAGTATTGCTTTCTCTGAAATGTGTGGGACCAGAGTGTTTCTGACCTCAGAGATTTTTTGATTTTGGAATATTTGCAAGGATACAATGAGGTGTCTTGGTAATGGGATTGAAGTCTAAATACACAATTCATTTATGTTTCATATACATCATATTTTATCTATCCTAAAGGTAATTTTATACAATATTTTTAGTAATTTTCTACATGAAACAAAGTTTCATTGTGTGGAATTTTCCACTTGTGGCATCATGTTGACACTCAGAAAGTTTAAACTTTGGAGCATTTTGGACAAGGAATGCTCAACCTGTACTACCTTTAGGCCTTGAGCACCTCTCTAAGCCTTAACTGCCTTATCTATGAAATGACAGTATAGGCGATTGAGTGTTTCCCATTTTTAAATTAGGTATGTGTAAAGTGTTAGTACACTGCATGGGTATACCAAGTGCTCAGGAAGTGGTAACACTTGTTATAAGTCTCCTGTTCAAGGCAGACCCACATGGCAATCTTCAGGGGACACTTTGACACGTGCATACTTTGCTGTGGCAGATGCAGTTGAGATACTCTCAGCAAAGCATTTTGGGAAATACTGGTCTTGTCCATTGAGTGACTTTTTAGAGCTCCCTAGACAATCGAGGATTCCTTGGTAGCTAGGAAATTCTTGTCCACTTGAGATTTTGCCAGGGTGGGGGCAACCTGCAGTTTTAGTCAACCTGAAGCATGTTACCTGAAATTCCAGAGTAATTACATTACATGGTTGCAAAACCTCCCCTTAAATATCTCCAGGTTCAAAGTACAGTTTCTTAACACACTAGCAGCTGTGTGATACTATATTGTCTTCAAGTTTATAATGACTAGGCATCAGATGGAAACACCCAGATCACGCTTGTGTAGAGATATGACGCTATGGACATGCACAGTCAGTCTAAGATCTAGAAGGACTGAGATTGGCAGTGTTGGCCAGTGTTGGCCACTGGCTGGCAGAGGTCATGTTGTCATCCCCATCCTGTACACAGGATATAAAGCACATGGATGGTGGGTTTCCAAGACCATAAAGCTAGTATAGTATGTGTCAAAATTATAAGGTTTTGTGTTGGCTTAGTGTGTGTGTGTATATACATACACACTGTATGGGTTAGGTATACTAACAGGTATAATCACAACATTTCTAGAGATGCCTAGTCTGGGTAGATTTTATTTTATTTTATTTATTTATTTATTTTGTTATTTTGAGACAGGATTTTGCTATGTAGTTCAGGTTGGGCTTGAACTCACTATGTAGACCAAGCTATCCTTGAAGTCACAGCCACCCTCCTGCCTCAGGCTCCAGAGAGTTGGAATTATAGGTGTGTGCCACCACACTCATCAACTCTGGGTAATTTTTTTTAAAGATAGAAATTTGATGTTAACTATATAAAGCTTTGACTGAAGTTCATACTGAGTTTCTCTGCCTACTTCATCTCATCAGAGTGATTTATTTTTTACTTTACATGTGTTCTTTCCTTTCTTGCCTCTAGACAGTAAGGTCTTTGAGAATAGGAACCAAGTCTGTTCATTCTTATTTCCTGCAGTTTATTCAGCATTTGTTGAACATGTTCTCCATGCCAAGTCTTGTGTTGACACTAAATTAGGAACCAATATTCAGCAGTAGTGAGTTCTTACAGAGCAGGAGATATGCCACAGTTGCTTTTCTGCCTCTCATGGTCCCTTGTGTGGTTGTTGGAGTAGATGACATGGATGGTGACTGGAGGTTTAATTAAACTAAATATATTTTGCAAAAATAATCAGAATCTCTGAATTCCACATAAAAAGCCATCTGAAATGTCTAGAATGGTGGTATTAGCATAGAAATAGGCAGAACAAAGCAGGCTGGAAATTGACTCACACATGTATGCAAATTGATAAATGCTAGAGATGGCATTGTAGATCACTAAGTAGGAATACTCTTTCTGTGTGGAGAAAAATGAAACCATATCCCTACTTCACACCACATACAGAAAATTGATTTTAGATATATTAAAAAGTAATGCAAAGTAAACTTTAAATATTTTATAAGATTATCTTTATGACTTCACGTTTAGAAAAGATTTCATAAACAAGACACAAAAAAGACTAATTATGAAGACTAATCATAATTGGTGAACTTGACTTATCAAAATTTCTTTTTCTCAAAAGATGCCATAAAGTAAAAATATAAATCATGAAGAAGAAGATAGGTACCCTACACATAGCATTGTGGGCACTCAGTTTATTTTTATGTTTTATGCCCTACATATCTGTAACTGTCTTATTTATAAATGTTAGCTATCACAGAAGTGAAAAGAATATTAGGATATTTGCGAACAGAAAGGATAAACTATTTTTCTCCAGCTTATCCCTCCTTTTGTTTAAGAAAGGTCATTCTAGGATTATTAAGTAATTCCCTTAATCAAGGTTCTCTATGTTAACTAACATTCATTACATAGTTATGTTTATTTATTGTCTGTTTTCTCTGCTGGACTCTACAAATCATGAAGACAAGGAATTTGACTGTAATGCTCAGTACAATGCCTCCATTGCTCAGCACAGTGCCTGGCATAGAGTAGGTGCTCAATAAACATCCGAGTGAATGAATAGGTTAGACATGAGAAAACATGATGGTCTACAACAATCATCTGTGCCTGTATTTCCAGGAAATTGTTTATAACTGTGATCTATATTTTGACTCACCAAGTCACTTGTTTTTCTTATTGACATTTAATGGCATCCATCACTTTCTAAACTTTCAGGATAGTAGCAGGTTTTCTTTTTAGGGTGGTTTTAAAATTATTCTCTGTTTTCTATAATCTTAAAGGAACTGCTACCTGTTATTGGATATTGCAGTAGAGTCTCTCTAATAAAGTTACTTGAAGGAAAAAGTTGGTGCTTCAAATATTCCTTCATTCCTTTGTAGTTAACACCTTCTAATGCCTTCAGCCCATAGGAAAAATCAAATATTTCTCAACTCAAGCAACCATATATTCAGAGTTGTAATGTGCTAGGCTTTGGTTCAAGCTTCATTTTGATCATAAAGACAGTTGAAAATATTAAATAAAGCAGCTGAGTTTTTCAACCTGACTGTAATAATTTATTATTTAAATCTTAACAATTTTGAAGAATTACATGAACTTTGAAATTTTTCTAGGAAAAAAGGGCTTCATGATACTTGTAGTATTTTAAAGTTTTTAAAAGAAATGAATATGAATTTCCTTTGTGTTATATTTTAAGTCTGTCAGTGTTCTGTGTCTTGGCAGGACTTAAAGATAAGCTGTGTTTTAGAAATCGTAATTCTGCACCTTGTGCCTGAATGTTACAGGGACTTCAACACCAAGTGGCTCATGTGGCCACCCTGCTAGAAGCTACAAGATTACTAACATACAATGCTGCCAAACTCATAGACACTGGGAGGCCATTCATAAAAGAAGCATCTATGGCGAAATATTATGCATCAGAGGTAAAAAAAAAAAAAAAGTCAGCTTTTATTTATTTTCAAATGTGTTCTCAATAATTTTTTCACTTGAGTGTTGATTTAATCAAGGGTTGTTTTTCAAGAAATGTAACAAAGACTTTTCAATTTTTATAGTAGAAAAATGAAAAAATAAAACTACCATAGGAAAATGTCTTAATTTTGTGGGGTCTTGGTGTTCCCATGAGTAGCCCAGTTTGGCAGCCACCCCTGAAAGCCATTGAGAGGGTTCTCTGAGTAATGGCATCAGGCTCAACTTTTCAAATTGGGGCAGAAAGAATGCCATGGAAGATGATGTGCTTGTAATAGAAGCAAGTGAGATTAAAAACACCAAGAAAAGATTGTCTATATTTTTAATGCTTTCTTATACATATACATACTATTTAACATGTTAGATTTTGGGTGGAGAATTTAGCCAAGTCATTGGCAGCTGTTTCCTAGCTGTGGTAGTACATCTGACTTATTTCAGGGCTTTAAATACTCATTTAACCCCTCTCCAAGCCTTAAATTTGATCTCTGACTCAAGCACCCTTCTGAGTTCCTGCTAAATTATCTGAGCTTCTTTTGACCTGTCCACCTAGGGCACCTCATCTCAAGGTGCTTAATCGAATCACAGCTACAAAGTCTCTGGCCATGTGAGGTACTGTATTCAGTACTCTCAGAAACCTGAGGGTCATTTTGACACCTTTCTTTTATCCCCCACACCAAATCCATCATCACTTCCTGTGAATTCTACCTGCAAAAGATTTCTTGAATTGATATATTTTTCTCTCTTGCTATCCTGTCCATCTAAGGTGTGTCATTTCTTGACCAAACTATTGTTGACCTAACTACTTCTGTGGTTCCTTTTGTTCACTGCAACCTAGTCTGTCTCTTTTTTCAAAATGTACCTGAGGTTATGTCACTCCAGCTTTAAGTAGCTTCTCACAATAAATACTTTTTATTCATTTCCTATCACCACTATTGCAAATTACCAAAAATCTGGTAGCCTAAAACCATGCAGTTTTATTACTCCCCACTTGTAGAGGTCAGAAGTCTAAAATGAGCCTCACTGGGATCAAATGAAAGTATCAGAAGGGCTGTCTTTCTGAAGGCTCTAAGGGAGAACCCCATTCAAGCTTCTGCAGGCTGCTCACATTCCTTGACTTGCAGCCTCCTCCATCTTTACACCCAATCATGTAGAAAGCTCAAATATCTCTGTGGCTGTACTTTCTGTTGCTATGGTCATTGCCTTCAATGACTTAACTCTTAAGTCCCTCTCTCTCTTATAAGTACCCTTGTGATTACATTGGACCCACTCAGATTATCCAGGATAAAGTCCTCATCTCAAAGTCCTTAATCTAATCACAGCTACAAAGTCTCTGGTCATGTGAGGTACTGTATTCAGTTTCTGTGGACATTCTTGATTAGGCTGTGGACATCCCTGAGGAGCCTTACCAATAGTCCAACTTCTAGCCATTCTCTAAGGCCGGCCTGCCCTCTTCTCTTTTTACAACTCACCCTGATCCCAGCATACTGGCTGTCTCGGTGCCTAATGCTGATGATCCCCTTTATCCCATAGAGCCTTTGCATGTGTCATTCCTCAGCTTGAAATGGCCCTAACTCATCCTTTAGTTCTTAAAGCTGTTCTCAAATGTCTCACTGTTGAGATCATATTAGTTTTCCTAGACGGCTTTTCTTTTGCCCTAGGGAGTTTATGAGTTTCTATGCTTATAGGTTTAATGTCTTTTTCTAATGACCACCAGTATCAAAGGGCCAGTGACTACCCACCTCCATCATTATACCCACAGGATTGCAGGGTATTTGGCATGAAAGCAATGTCAATTAATATTTACTAATAAGTGATACCTGCTGGCAAGCATGTGCGTATCAACAATATTCTGATTTTCTGGGCTGTGTATGTAACTCAATAGTAGAGCACTTGTCCAGCATGCACAAGGCTCTGGGTTAAACCCCCACAAAGGAAAAGAAATGATTTTCTTGAGGAAATAATTTCATGAATTCATAGGATATTTTACAGAAATGGCTAGAGAATAGGACTAAGCAGACAATGCTAGTTTCTAAAATAACTTTAATCCCTCTAATCACCAATCACAGTGAAATGATATTGCTAAAAGTATCACACAAAAGTATTTATAATATGTAAGTTAAGTGATTTCAATGTGCAATTTGCCGTTTTTTTTTTTTGGTAGACTGCAGGGCTTACAACTAGTAAATGTATCGAGTGGATGGGAGGAGTAGGCTATAGCAAAGATTACCCTGTAGAAAAATACTTCCGAGACGCAAAGATTGGTAAGTAGATTTTTTTTTTAACATTTTATTTGGGTTGGTTTGCCATTTTGGGTGTTTGGATTGTTGTATTTGTTGATTCTATATTACTGGTACCAAGGCAAAGGTAATCCCAATTTCTTTTTTTTTTTTTTTTTTTTTTTTTTTTTGGTGGGTACGGGGTGTCAAACTCAAGACCTTGCGCTTGCCAGGCAGGCGCTTATGTCGCTGAGCCATCTCACCGGCCCCCCCAATTTCTTCAGTATATGTATATTGGCTCTTTTGTGACTGGATTTTTTCCCTGTCTCTTCCTACCAAAAAATGGATTTATATTTTAAACATATCAAATTGCCCTTTAAAAACACCTCAACAGGCTTTTTAGTAAAACTGCAACAAAATCTATCTTAAATTTTCTTTTGCTAAAGTTGCTAGTATTTGTGATCAATGTAGTTTAATGCTGTTCTTTGAAGTATTGTTCTAATTCCAGAAGCGAAGTGCCTAATCAAGCCTGAGCAGTCCAGTGCTCTACGACCAAAAAGGAAAATAAACACAGCACCTCCAAAAGCTGCCTGTTCCTTAATAACAGTCTGAGTGCATCCATTGATGGTTTAGGAACCAGAATCTTCAAATGTTAAGAGCTGATTCTGGACATCAGTATAGCTAATGGAAAATTGCCATCTCTTAGTCAAAATTACTGTGTCCCATAGTTCCATATTCCAGGGACATTAAATGATGTTACTAGTAACAATTTTATAGCAAATGCAGAGGTAGTATTTATAGCATTTATTTCTCATATGACTTTTAACTGTGGGTCCACTCCTAACTATTTATTTTGCTCCCTTTCATTTTAGGTACAATATATGAAGGAGCTAGCAATATCCAGCTGAATACCATTGCAAAGCACATCGATGGAGAATACTGACATCTATAAGATTGGGCCCCTGCCTGGTGTCACTCATTTTAAACTGTTGTGCCTTGTTGGAGGAGTAGGGCTCCATAGCACTGCAGAATTTTATTGAGGCCCCTTAGTCATGATCCTTTCTCTTTCCTCTTTCCAGTCTGCTTAAGTTAGGCACAGGAAATCATTTCTAAAATTTGGGAGACATGCACTCCTATTTTCTCCAAAACTGTCTTTAAACTTCTGTACATGTTTGTATTATCATCTAGTTTCAGAATGTATTGAAGTTTCACTTATCAACATTTGAAAAATTGAAGACATTTGAAGTATTACTTACAGAAATAGTTCTTTTATACTCCTTCTAAATCTTTATGTTGTGGTACCAATCAGAGCAACATTTGTTACAGTAGTCAATTTTTATTAAATACTTTATAGATTCAACTGTAAGTTACTAAATGAGGTAGAAACTGATAAAAATTTATTTGGAAAATCTAAAACTTTTAGTTTTGAATATCAGAATGGCTGGAAAATAAGAGTGTAACTTTGTAGTTCATATGATTGAAAAAGAACATTATTTTAACCAAGTAAAATAATATAATTTGTTGCTATAATTGACCTGTAAAAGATTGAATTTCATGAAGGTTTCAGCAGGTCATTTTTAAAAACAAGTCCCTGCATTAGTTTTCAGTTATAAAGTTGGAATAATTTGGTTTAATAATCACTAAGTGTTCAATATTATAATATTGTTCCATACTATTTTTCACTAGTAAAATTTCTTTCTGTATTTCTATTGAATACTATTCTCTCAAACTTCATTCTTGAGCTTCATCCTGAATAGTAACGTATTCAGAAACTGGGTTTTATTTCAGTGATTCTCAAGAGAGCAGGATCTTGCCCCTATAAAAAAAGATATCAAAGTCTCATGAGGAATGGGGGATACAAGGACAGTGTAGAGTTTGAAAAAGTGTATTGAATATTAAAATAGTATTATATTTGGGATGACAAATATAAATCTATTGTTTTATAATACAAATGATAAATAGGCATAGCCCCACAAATACATAGTAATGATGCCATTTCTTCAGTATTAGGCTGCCTGGCAAGTGCAAGGTCCTGAGTTCAATTCCCAATACCAAAAAAAAAATTTTTTTTGTCTGAATTCTTCAGTATTAGGGTCTCTCAGTCAGGAGGAAAAAAAACAAAACAAAACTCCTCCTAGTACAGAGCCTGAGTCCTCAAATGAGAGGGGTGGACAACAGACAAGATAGTTTTCTGCAAAAGGGTGTGAGTTTGACATGAAAATGTTCTAAGGATCATGCATTTGCTGAAAATCATCACTACTATTAAACAGGAAGCATTTTAGTACTTTAATGAACAGATGTTTATTAAGAAAACCTGACATTTTCAGAGTACTTTGATTTGCACATTCTGTTTATTGAAATGGCTTAATTTCTACAATGCAGATCCTAGGTAAATATTCAAAGTTGTATAAGTACAGTTTGAGATAGGAATTATATTAAAATATTAGAAAGAAATAAGGACAAATTTAGACCGTGGACCCAAAGAGATAAAATCTATTTGATTTTCAAATAGGAAGATGATGAGAACCCTTCATTCAGTCTTTCAGAACCGAAAGATGGAGTAATCTGATTTGAAAAAGTAAGGAATAGATAATGTACCCTTAAAGGGGGCTCAGACATCCTTAGTTTCTGTGATTATGTGACAGAGGTGGACTTTATGGATTATGAAATAGGAGTCAACATTAGTAAACAGAATCCCAAATTCTTCCATGATAAATTTCATGTTCAAGTTTGCAACAGAGAGCCTCCCATATACATCCAGACTTTGAATGTATATTTAATATAGACAGATTTCTAATTGTGTCTGTATATTTTGTGCATGTTCACAAAAAACAGTCAAAATTGATAATTATAGTCCTGTAATCCCAACATTTTGAGAGGCTGAGGGAGGATGCACAAGTTCAACCTCAGCCCGGACAATTTAGCAAATTAGCAAGACCCTGTCTCAAAATAAAAAATAAAAAGGGCTGGGGATGTAGCTCAGTAGAGAGCCTGGGTTCAATCCTCAGTGCTGCAAAAAAATTTTTTAATTATATATCATGGTTAGTATATGCACCTGGCTTCTTCCTTTGGTGAATCTTCATGTTAACATCAGAGAAGGGCTTCCATGTGGTTCTTCCATTATAGCTTTTCTGATCACGGGACTTTGGGGTTTTTGAAACTTTGTATCTTGAGTTTGTGTGTTGTGGAGAGCCACCCATTCTTCTCCTGAAGCTGATTGTTGTAGTTAGTTAATTTGAGGATTTGGCTGTCATGGGGCTGAGAAGATAGAGAACTGTTTTTGTTCAGATTTGTATGGGTGGAGCTGGTTTCAACCCAACTGCCAAGTTAGTATTGTTAGAGTTTTTGTTTTATGACATGAAAACAAATTAGTGTCAGTGACTTCAGAATCATGAGAGACCTTTGAGAACTATCCAGCCAATTGCCTCATTTTGAAAGTAAGTAAGGATTCGTAGTATAGGTTATTTTCCCAAGATCCTCTATCCAGGGTCAAAGATAAGAGTTCAAATGTACTGGCCCTCAATTCAGTGTTCTTCCTGTCATTAAATATTGCCCCCGTTCAACAGATTTGGAGTTTGCCCTTGGTCAATGTTGTTCATTTATTTGAGTTTTAACTGGGAAAGAACAAACATCTTAGGTGTTATGATTGATGAGTGTCATCACTTACATTAATCACTTGCCAAAAGCACTGCATTGGCATTTGTTGAGCTCTCTTAGGCTGTGTCTGAGATGTCAAATGCAAATATTATTGTATGTGATCATTTGGCTTCATTGTTGTGTGTATGATTAGTTATATTCCTGCTGGTCTATTTTTGCTGATCTTTCATAAAGTGAAAGTTGTGTTTTAATAGTATATATCAGATTATATTCATTTTTATGAAATCAATATGCTATAGAGAATAAAAATATAAAGCACTAAATTAAATGGTGATTTTTGCTACTCTTAATAAAGCAAAATTGACCGGGCGTGGTGGTACACACCTGTAATCCCAGCACTTGGGAGAGTGAGTCAGGGATCACCACTAGTTTGAGGCCAGCCTGGGCTACATAATGAAATCAAGGCCAGCCTGAGCTACATAATGAACTCAAGGCCAGCCTGAACTACACAGCGAGACCCTGCCTCAAAAAAAAGCAAAATCGTTTGTTACACACACACATGAAGTAAGAAATAATGTAATCTTCCTGCATGACACATCTTTGTTTACCAAGCCAATAGTTTACCTCTCATGTAAGCCAATTTTTTTCATTTTCAGAGAAGAGGTTTTATAATGCAGACCAAGTTTAAATTCGTGATGCTAAAGCAAATTTTGCCGGAGTACTCTTTACCCCTCCCCATGGCAAAATAAGCAGCTCTTGAGTGGGGAGGTCCCCTCTTTTGAGCATATCCTCATAGCACAGGTATTATATGTAGCTGACACTTGTGTCTGTACTTTATTGTATTACTTTTGGAAATTTTACACTATTGTACTTTTTAACTCAGTGATGACAGATTATCTATTCCCCATCATTTCCCATGTTATTTTAGGACTCTAGGTATCAATCTTTTTTTTTTTTTTTAATTTTGTCATTCAGCAACATATTTGAGTGGTTGCTATGGCCAAAGTACTGTGGGCTCCGAGAGCTACCTTTGCAGAGATGAGTAACAACAGCTCCTTATTTAAATGTTACCCAGCTCAGTGTTTTTATTTTCTTCTGTTTTCATCACTGTATCTTGAGAAAAAAATTGAGTTGAAAGCTACCAAGTTCAACCTTACTCAAAGTATTTCTTTGGGTCTATTAGAATTATGGCAAATGTTAACATCTCTGGAGCTTTACCACCTGCCAGCCATTTTTCTTACAACCCTTGATGTTGCGCTCTTGTATCCCATTTTACAAGCAAGGAGACCAGGGCATAGAAAAGTTAAGTAACATGCTCCTGGGTACAGGGCAGAAATGGAATCCAAACTCAGGTAGCCTGGCTGATGAAGGCTTTCATTCCTTTGGGTCTTTAAGGCTTGCCCATCTTCAGGATTCTTCCAGTAAAATGCCACTACCAACTAGCCTCTTATTAGCTAATTATTCTTCATGGATGAATTTCAGATCTTTTCAAGCAGAGACACTAGCTGAGAACAAGGTCTAGAAGAAAAATAAATAGGTGTGGTGGGAGCATATACATTTTGGGAGAAAGAATGCAGTAAAGCTGGGGTGTAGCTGAGGTTGAGCTCTTGTCTAACATGCACAAGGCCCTGGGTTCCATCCTCATTACCACAAAAACAGGATGAGGGGGTAGGTGAACAGGGTGATAGGAAGATGCAGTCAGAGGGATAAGAAAAGCACTGAAAAAGGAATTAAGAAACCCCAAAGTGCCACCTTCCCACCACATGCTGTATGCAATATTCGATTCTTGATTTGGAAAAAAAAAAAGTTTAATAACTAAAAGCTACCCTCGAGTGTGAAGAATGACAAGAAATTACAATAAAAATCTGAGTGGTGGCTACAGAGTCTTTCAATCAGAGTTATTTGTACAGAGAGCTCACAATATGAAGAAAAATCTAACTGCAGTTTTTAAAATGTCATGGCAAGTAGACAAATATAGGGGTAAATAGAGTCAGACATAGTATTTAAAAGTACAGATGAGTTAAACCTACCTACTTAAAAATGTTCAAATGAAGCAAAAGGAACACTTAAATCCTAGCTATCTACAATTAGAATAGAGATACCTAAAGCAATACAATTCGGGAAAATTCAGATAGAAAAAGGCCATCCTTACGAATGCTGCAAAAACAAAAGCAAGCGTAGTAAGGTTAATATCTAACACAACTGAATTAAAGGCAAAAATAATTTTAAAGGATATCTCATAAAAGGGAAGAATTCAAGTCCAATAGTCTTGAACTTTATGTCCCTAACAATATACCTGAGAACTATATAGAGCAAAACAAATAGAAATACAATGAAAAAAATTGACAAAGTCATAATCATAGATACTGATTTAGAACTCAACGAGTCAAATTGGAAAAGGTAAGAACAGATATAAAGGATTCGGATACTATAATTAACAAGGTTGCTATATGGAAAGAGAATTCTTGTTTCTTTTTTAGTGCAAATGAATAGTCATTAGAAATTTGTCTCAAAGGAAATCTACAAATTCCAAAAAGACAAAATTTTATAGGCAGTGTTCACCTTATACAATAAGTAAACAATAAAAAGATAGGATATTAAAAGGCTTGTAAAAATTTTTTTAAAAATGCTTGTGATTTTAACCTGGATTAATTAGAAAATCAAAATATAAATTAAAATTATCAACAAGGGTATGACCAGGCCAGCTCTCCCATTCAGTGCTTCTAGGAGGATGTACCAAGAATGCATGTCAGGGACATCTGGGGCTACAGGTACTGTAGTGTATGTGGGGCATCCCTTATTCAAAATGTTCAGGCCCAGAAGTATTTTGGATTTCAGAAATTTTTGGATTTTGGAATATTCTCATATACATGATGAGATACCGAGGAGATGGAACCCAAGTTAAACATAAGATTCAGTTATGATTTGCATATATGTGAAAGGTAATTTTAGCTTTGTGAAAGTATATGTGAAAGATAAATTTCAAATGTGAAATTTTCTACTTGCAGGATCATTTTGATGCTTAAAAGTTTTCAGACTTTGGGCCGGTGAGATGGCTCAGCGGCGTAAGTGCCTGCCTGGCAAGCGCGAGGGCCCGAGTTCGACTCCCGGATCCCACATACAAAAAAGGGGCCGGTGATATCACTCAGCGGCACGGGTGCCTGCTGGTGCGCGAGGTCCTGAGGTCGACCCCCGGTACCCACAAAAAAAAAAAAAAAAAAAGTTTTCAGATTTTGAAGCATTTTGGATTTTCAGGCTAGTGCAATTCAACACTATGATGAAAAATAAGAAGTGGCTAAAATTGAATAAACAAAGCATGGAAACACATTTTATACAATCCTTTCATCAGTTTAAAAAAGAATATGGTAGATCCATGTATGGAGATTTTAAAAAATCAGCGATTCATATTGCTTAAGAAAATAATGAACCATATACCATTTGTACAGAACAGTACAAAGCTATTTTTATTTCTGTGTGTACATGTACTATATATAAAACCTTAGAATTTGGAAAGTAGAATTATGACAGATAGCTGCACTTAATTTTGGGGTCCCTAACTAGGACTAGAGGTCATTGGCATCATTTATACTACATTTTTTCCAGGTTTTTTTTTATTAGTACACGTTTTCATTACAAAATGATTACATTCCTTGTAGGGAGTTTGTGCATGTGCATAACACATCTCAGTTCTTTTTTTCATTCCCTTTCTCTCCTCTCCCCCTCCCTTTTCATTTTTATAAAGGGAATATAGGCTTATGTAAATGGAAATGAACACAAAGCTACCTACAAGTTTACTGAAATCTTTCACTTTTGTGCATCATTTTCCCTCTAACTGATCTTTCTGCTCTTTTCAAGTTGCCACAGTCAAGTAGGTAGCTCCAGTCAGCTGTAAGAGCTTGACTCTGGTACAGGAGAGTGGAAAAGGTATCTGAAGTCTAATTGCTGCAAGGTTTGATCCATGTAGGTAAATGGCTCTGTCCGAGTTTAGCTATCTGTCCTAGGAAAAGCAGTGTGTGTCTTGCTTTGCTGAGCAGGGTTTCTCAGGGAGGGTTTCTTGCTTTCAGCAGACAACATCTGCATTGGGCTTGGACTTAGGGTCTTGACATTGATTTTTATGTGACTTGCCTGAGGTATTCAAATGTAAACATTTCCTTGAACCTGAAGCATTTGTCTCAAAGAAAAAAGAAAATTCAAAACTTCTACTCCAGTCAAAAGAGCCAGGTTCATACCAACTGTACATCTGAAGTATGGCCTGGGGGTTAGATCCAGCCCACTATCTGTTTTTGTTAACATACATATTTAAATACATACATAATATTCTCAATTTTGCCTCTTGCTCCCAAAGCCTAAAATATTTACCATCGATCCTTTTAAGGTAAAGTTGCCAGTCTCTTATTAAATCATTGCCTCTAAATCGTATTTTACTGAGGGGATTGGCCAGTCTGTCTGTCTAGATGTCATATAAAAAGAAAAAAGAAAAAATAGAAAAAAGGCCTCCCCTAGGAACCTACACTATTATTCTCTCTTGATTTTATTTGTAGTCTCCTCAACCCTATTGGCTTCCTCCTTCAATCTATGACTATGAACCTGTCTTCTAATCCCCATTTACCTGGTGTACACATTTGTCAGTGGATTTAAACAATGCTCTCAAAGGTCATCTTTTTACCCTTAATGGTAAAAAGGCCTTAATGGCTTAATGGCCTGTTCTATCCATCCCATTTTCTATGGTTTCAGACACCTTTCTTTTTCCTAAGCCTCTTTGCTTCCATGACAAAGAACCTCCTCTTTCTGACTGACTTCTTGGTTTCTTTTCCCTTAAGTGGCAGTATTTATCATGACTCTCCCTTTGTGCCTCTACTGTTATCCGTACAGTGGTTCTCAAACCTCACTATGACCTAGAATAGCTTTGAGAATCTTGGAAGTCTAAACTGTGGAATAACTTTCCCAGAGTTTCCTAATCATTGGGAATAGATCTGTCCTGGCAGAATGCCCAGCAGACTTTGAAAATTTATGTCTAAATTATAAGAGAAGAATTAGGGTAGGAGGTTGAAGAGTCCCACAGCGTTACTGTTGGCATAAAGGCCTCAGAAAGAATGAAATAGCTGTCTCCTCCTGGGCCTTCTGCCCCAAATGACCTAGGGTGCTCATAAAAAGTCTCATTTCTGAACAATAATAAGTCCTAATATGTACTTGCCATGGTTGGGCCTAGGGCCTGGGAATCTATCTGTTTACAAGTCCCCCAGGGGATACTCACACACAGTAAAGCTTGAGCAAGGTGCTCAAAATGACTCCAGCCCCAAAGTCCATGATCCTTTTCAACTTCTCCCCCAGTGCTCTGTCCAACAAGTCCAATTCAGTAAACCGCGGAGCTCCCTAAAGCCGCATCTGCTTAGAAGGAAAAGAAGTAAAAGGAAGAACAAGCCCAGCACCATCCCCTACCTCTTCCTAATTTCAGAGTCCCTCAGATACCCCATTCACCCTTCTTGCATGCTCCTGTGGAACCAAAGCAGTTGACTTTGGTTTGTTTCCTCCCTATGGCTCTGTAGCCACTTCCAGATATCCCATGTCACAGAGCTCATGAGTTGCCTCCAGCAGCCTCTACAAGTGCCCTCTGGAGGTTGAGAAGGGCTGCCCTAGTTTTCCTGGGCATAGAGCCATCTACAACTGGGGGCCCATCCATGGGCTTATTCTTTCTAGATTTCTTAAAACATTTTCTCTACTTTTGTGGTTTTTCTAATATTACCTTGCCATGTAATAATATAATAATGTAATATAATATCATTATAATCCACAGGATTATTTTTAAATGTAATAGTATTCAAAGTATAAAGAATTATATTTTCATCAAAAATATAAATGTAAACTTTTAAAGTTATTTTTGTTTTCAAAAACATTTCTCTTCTAAAGTAGTATTTTGACTTCAAATTACTAAAAGTCAAAATAGAAATCTAATTAAAATTATTTACAAAACTGAATTTTTAAATTTCATTTTTTGAAATTTTGTTATTAAATATTAAATGTTTTATAAAAAATAAAACCACTTACAATTTTAACATTCATTGTCCATTCACCAATGTAAAGAATTGGTATCACATATTATACCTGTTGCAACTAGACCTATATAGATAATCAAAGTTGATAGTAATAAGAATTATTTATAGTGCAGAATATTACACAGGCTCCATTTGAAACATTTGGAAAGCCATGCCAATTCATAGGAACCTCTGAAACTGCCCATCATAACACAAAGAAACCAGCCGAGGGTAGTTCAGTGCTATGGGAAATAAGCATAACAAGAATCTGTTGCATTCTTTTTATTTGATAGAAAAGACTGGACAAGTTTGTAAATTTGTTTTATATCTAAGCAAATCCTCCTTACCTAAAAAGTAGCATCTTTCTCTGAAACTGTCTTTCCTGATATTTTCTGCATTTGGACGCAGCCTCCTATTGTATCACCCTTTTAGGACAAAGAAGGTGGAGAAGTCTCCAGTGGCTTAAAATGTTTTAGTCATCGTGGCATATGCCTGTAATTCCAGCATTTTGAGAGCTTAAGGCAAGAGGATTGCACATTCAAGTCCAGCCTGGGCAATTTAGCAAAAGCCTGCAAAAACCAAAAACTAAACAAACAAAAAAATTTCTGGAGAAAAAATTCCAGTACAAAGACGTTAGGTTCAATCTCCCATGCCAGGAAAAAAAAGTGTTAGTCATGAGAATGGATGTTTAGTGCTCAGATCATGATGTGCCAGTACTGAAATGCAGGGCCTGAGGGCCTGAGGCAATCTGAGACCTGGGCCAGGTCTAAGGGCAGTACTAACTTTGATAAAACTGGGTAAGCTACTTGAAAACCTAGATTTATTCTGAAATGATTCAAATTACCTTGCCAAATTTTTGGAGCTGATAAAATAAAGCCTTATTTTTTTAATCTAGTTTTTAAAATGCTCTGTTCAACATCATATGGGAAGTTCTAGCTAATGCAATAAGACAAGAAAAGGAATATTATGCATTTACGAATAGGAAAACTATTGTCAGGATGTTAGTTCTTCCTAAATTAATCTTAGATTCAGTGCAATCTGTATCAAAATCTCTAGCAATTTTTTTTTGGATATTGACAAACTGATTCTAAAGTTTATGTGATGAGGCAAAAGGCCTGCAATAGCCAAGATAATATTAAAGAACAAAGTTGGATAACTGACACTACCATGACTTCAAGATTTAATATCAAGCTATAATAATCAAGACAGTGCAGTGTTGATGAAAGAATAGACAAATAAGTAAAACAGAATAGAAAGCCTAGAAATAAACCCAAATAAATGCAGTCAACTGATCTACAACAAAGGATCAAAGACAATACAGTGGAGAAAAGGTAGTCTTTCAACAAGTGGTACTAGAACAACTGAATATCTACATGCAGAAAAAAACCCCAAGAATCTTGAAACAGATCTTATGCCCTTCACAAAATTAAAATGGATTATAGACCTAAATGAAAACACAAAACTATAAAATTTCTATGAGATAATAGGAGCAAATCTAGATGTCTTTGGGTTTGCTGATGACTTTTTAGATACACTGCTGAAGACATGACCTGCTATAGTTTGGATCTTAAATATCCCCCAAAGGCCTGTGTATTAAAGCTTGTTTCCCAGAATGGAGCTATTAGAAGGTGGTGGAACCTTTAAGAAGTGTGAGCTAGATGGAGGTCTTTAGGACCTTGGGAGTGGAGTATGTCCTTGAAGTCAATAGCAGAACAGCATTTGCTTTCCCTCTTTTGTGCCCCTGGCTCTCCAGGAGATGAGCAGCTTTTCTTTGTTACATGCTGTTACAGTTTGTGTCTAGATGTTCCCACCAAAGCCTCATGAGGTCACAGGTGGCTGAATCTAGAGTGGATGATGCTGGTATTAAGGGTAGGTGATTACTAAATCAGTCCACTGATTGGTTTGGCCCCACCTGAACCCTGGTAACCTACATAGAGTATAGAAGGGACAGAAAAATGCTGCTAAGGTCCCTTGCTTGCTTGCCTTGCTACCTTCTGGCTGCCATGAACAGTTTCTCCTCTGCAATGCCTGTCTGCCCTGCCACCCTGCCAACCAATTATGGGCTGAAACCTCTACAAACTGTGAGCTAAATAAACGCTTCCTCCCTTACCTTGTGGGTGTTGGGTATTTTGTCTCAGCAAGGAGAAAAATAACAAAAACAGAATTTGGTGCCAGGAGTGGGGTCAATGCTTGGACTATACCTGACCATGTGGTTCAGGAGCCTTTGGGACTGGCTTGTGAGCAGACTTTGGAACGGTTTGGAGATACTAAAAAATTAGAGCTGGAAGGCCTAAGGCTATACTGCATGAGAGATTCTGGGCAGAGCTCAGAGGACCAGAAGGCTGATAGAAATTCTGCTGGTAAAGACCAGGCTTGGGGCATTTCTGCTGGGAAGAAGAACTGCATTGGCTATTGGACTCCAGAGTATGTGTTATACCTTGGCAGAAAGTTGTCTGCATTTTGCTCATGTCCAGAGACTTTGCCTGAGACTGAGATTAAGGGCAGCAGACTAATTAATCTTGCAGAAGAAATGTCAAGGCAGTCTAATGTTGAGGTGGTGGCATGGCTACGGTTGGGGACTTTTAGCCAGATTTATGTTGAGAATCAAGAGTAAAGAGCCCAGCGGAATGATTTAAAACATTGTGAGTTTGGCAAGAAAGGGAGCTCCAGTAAAGTTGTGCCCTGCAAAAAAGGAACAGAGGAGAAATGTGTCACTGAAAAGACTAGCAAGAAAAAGCCAAGTATTTCAGAAGAAGGCAACAAAAAAGATGGCCCAAGGACTCCACAAAAAGCAGCAGGACTCCACATTTTGCAACCTCAAAATTGCAGAAGTGAAAGACTTTGCATTGAGAAGAAAGCCTCAGAGCACCATGTTCCAGAATGCCAGCAGCCTAGAGAATTTGTTCTTCAGAATTGGATTCAGAGTGTTCAGGAATCCAGAAACTCAACCCCTACAGCCAAGAGAAAAGGAAGCCTGGGTACCACTAAAGCTGGTGGCAGGCCCTGGCATCATCCACATGTTGGGGGTCAGGAAGGCTTTTCCTCCTTTACCATGTGGGTGTTGGGTATTTTATCTCAGCAATGAGAAAAGTAACCAAAACACATGCTCACTACCATCATGTGCTGCCTTGCCACAGGCTCAAAACCAACTTGGCCAATTGCTTGTGGACTAAACCTCCAAAACTGTGAGCCAAAATAAACCTCTCTTTATATGGTGATTGTCCAGTATTTGTGGGTTTTTTGTTTTGTTTTGTTTTTTTAAAGAGAGAAAAAACAAAAATAATGGCACAGAATTTCAAAACAAGATAGCAGGAAATTAACAATGGCTAATATATTGCATACTGTTATCTTCAAAGTAGTTGCTCAGATTACAAGATACAAGCATGCGGGGGGAGGGAAAAGATGGCAGATTTGTAAGAAGCAGGCAGCGAAACTCTCTAAAAGTTGCCATTGGACCACTGGAATATAGTGACTGGGAGAGCGCAGGAGGAAGGGAGGCGACTCCCCTGGACCCAGGAAAGTTCTGAGGCACAGTTCGGGACTCAGGGAGCCAGTGAAGGGTACTTTCAACAAAGAAGAAGGAGGAGACCACAGTGCCTTCTCCCTGTCCCAGGAACCGCGGTGCGACAGAAGCTCAAATCTGCGGACACATGGTGACAGCCAGTGCCCCTGGGAGCCCCTGCGGAGGATCGCAAGACAGCGGCGGTGCAGGGGAGCAGCGAAAGACTGCACTGGCCAGTGGTGAGTGTGTCTCAGGCACAGCTGTCCCATGCCAGAGAGCGATTGGCTGGGCATCACTGTGCGGGGGGAGAGAAACAGCACGGCGCCAAAACACTGCTGGGGACTCAGCATGGTGCCCCGGCTCTCAGGCCCGCGGAAAGTGTGCTGATGGCAGCAGGCAAGTGAGCCTGGTCTCTGCCTGAGAGTACACGCTTCTGCTCACTGCCCTGCCAAAGGGCTGCTCCTGGCTTGCTGGGACAGACATGCACAGAACAGGACTCTGTCATCACACGGTGCCTGCCTACAGCAGAGTCAACACCTGGAACTGATTCTTTTTCTTATTTTTTTTTCTCTCTCATTTGTTTTTTGTTCTGGTGAAGGGGTTTTTTTTTTCTTTTTTGTGGGGTTTTATTTTTGTTTTATTTGTTTGTTTTGTTGTTGTCTTTGTTTTTGTTTCTGCTTGTCTGTTTGCTCTTTCCTTCATTATTCTATCTGGTTTTTATATGAATGTAAACAGAGCCTCTAACCTCTTTGTGATTGTGGTTCTGATCTGTTCTTCCTTTTATCCCTTCCTTCTCTTTTTCCCACCGGTCCTCTGCACCAGTTTCCCAATGTTAGCAGGATCCCTCTTGGTCCTCCAACCTTACATCTAATTCCTTCCTCTTCTCCCAATACTCTATTTCCTCCTCAACTCATTTTAAACTTAAACTCCTGAGGGCAAAATTGATTTGTATACTGCATATAATTTTTCTGTTGTGTTTTAGATTTTTGTTATATAACCACAACTCTACTTTATATGGTTAAAACTAGCAAATAACTGGTTAGCTCAGTCTGTCATTTTCTAGGCTGTGTTTGATGCTTTAGGTACCATTATAGCCAAAAGTGACATAATTGTTCTAAACAGCTTTTCTTCCTGGTATTCAATGACTGAGATTGACTAAAGGTCACAGAAAATACAGTGGCACAGTACCAAAGAACCAAGGACTGGACCAAACAGGCAGCACCTTCTCATGCTCAACAAATCGAAGAGGTAGGATCTTGTGGTAGGCTCAAAACCCAAAAATAAGCTATACATAGAAGATACCACAGAGTAGTCATCTCCTAAGGATTTTAAACACTAGCAATAAAACAACCTACCATAGGTAATTTACAAACATCACCCCAGGAATTAAACTAAAGAAAGGAAAGAAAATGAGACGACACTTAAACAAGATGAAACTCCACATATTCAATTCACCAAAGGCAAGCCTAGGGGGCAACCTGGCATCTCTGAAGTGGTAACAACAAAGCAACTGAATGAGGCCCTGGAAAAAATTAAATCAGAAATAATTTCACAGATAACTGCAGAGATAATGTCCACAATGAAGACCATGCTTAAGGACACTACAGCTGATACAGACAGAAAAATAGATGAGCTTAAGAAAATTATGGAAGCCATGAATGCTCAGCATAGGAAAGAAATGGAATCCATAAGGCAGATTCAAGGAGATATCCAGGAGAACAAAAGTTCCATTGGAAGTATTTGTAGCAGATTACACCAATGTGAGGACAGGATCTCAGATATAGAAGACAGGCTTGCGATTAGTGATCATGAAAAGAAAGAATTCTTAAAAATAGCAAGGGACCATGAAAAATCAATCCAACAGCTGCTAGATGATGCAAAGAAGAATAACTTAAGATTAATTGGAATCATGAAAAAGCAGGAGATAGCATAAATGACATCAGAACCCTGTTCACAGACATTATCACAGAGAATTTCCCTGGTAGAGAAAAAGAACTTGATTTTCATATAAATGAGGCTTATAGAACTCCAACTAGACACAATTAAAAAAAAAACTTCAGCCAGACATATCATAGTCAAGATCCCAGAAATGCAACACAAGAGCAGAATCTTAAAAGCTGTTAGGGACAAGAGACAAATCACCTATAAAGGAAAGCCCATCAGAATCACAGCTGACTTTTCAGAACAAACACTCAAGTCAAGAAGAGCTTGGAGTGAAGTATTTCAAGCTCTAAAGGAAAATAACTTTCAACCCAGATTGATGTACCCCACAAAACTATCTTTCAAAATTGATGGAGAAATAAAATACTTTCATGACAAAGAACATCTGAGAAAATTTATGACCACCAAACCAGCACTCCAAAATGTTCTGAAGGACATTCTAGAAAGAGATAACAAGGACTACAACTCCAGGAACCCCAACAGAAGAATCCACCAGGCAGGGCAGATAATTAAATAGAGGGAGAGGGGGAGAAAAAAAAGAGGGTGAACCAGCAACAGGAAAATAACATGACAAGTATAAATCAATATATATCAGTTTTAACCATCAAAGTTAATGGTCTCAATTCACCAATCAAAAGGCACAGACTGGCAAAATGGATCAAGAAGCAAGATCCCACAATATGCTATATACAAGAAACACATTTAATTCAGAAAGAAATTCATAGACTGAAAGTCAAAGGATGGAAAACAATACTCCATGCAAGAGGAACCCAGAAAAAAGCAGGGGTAGCTATTCTTTTCACAGACAAAGTGAATTTCAAGCCAAGAATGATTCAGAGAGATAAAGACGGTCATTACTTCCTTGTAAAGGGAATAGTCCAAGAGGAAGAGATAATGATCATAAATATACATGCATCAAATACCAGTGCACCCAGCTATATAAAACAAGTATTAAAGGACCTGAAAAATCAAATAAGCACTAATACAATTATATTGGGGGATCTCAATACTCCAAGGTCACAAAAAGACAGATCAACTAGACAAAAATCAATAATGAAATATGAGAACTGAACCAAACTTTTGAACAAATGGACTTAGTAGATGTCTACAGAGTGTTCCACCCCACAACATCAGAATACACATTCTTTTCAGCTGCACATGGGATGTTCTCCAAAGTAGGCCACATACTAGCTCATAAAACCTGCTTAAGTAAATGCAAAGGAATTGAAATTATCCCATGCATATTATCAGACCATAGTGCAATGAAATTGGAAATCAATGGCAAAAGAAATCACAAAAACTCCCTGAACACATGGAAATTAAACAGCACCCTCCTGAACAACCAATGGGTCATAGATGAAATTAAAGAAGAAATTAGACACTTTCTACAACTGAATGATAATGACAGTACAACATACCAGAACTTATGGCGTACAATGAAAGCAGTCCTAAGAGGGAAATCTATAGCATTAAATACCTATATCAGGAAAACAGAGCAAGCACAAATAAACAACTTAATGGCGAACCTCGAACTTCTAGAAAAAGAAGAGCAGGCTAAGCCAAAAGCTCGTACAAGGGAGGAAATTATAAAGATCAGAGCAGAAATTAACATATTGGAGACTAAATAAAATACAAAGAATCAATGAAGCAAAGAGTTGGTTCTTTGAAAGAATAAATAAGATTGATAAACCCTTATCCAACCTTATTAAAAAAAGAAAAGAAAAGACTCAAGTCCATGCAATTGAAAATGAAAAGGGTGATAACACGACGGACTCTGTAGAAATCCAGAAGATCATCTATACATATTTTGAAAATTTATATTCTAATAAGATGGAAAATGCAGAAGAAATGGACAGATTCCTAGATACATATGAATTACCAAAGCTGAATCAAGAAGATTTAAAAATCCTAAATAAACCAATATCAACCAATGAAATCAAAGATGTAATTAAAAACCTCCCAACAAAGAAAAGCCCAGGCCCTGATGGATTCACTGCTGAATTCTATAAGAAATTTAGAGAAGACCTAACACCACTACTTCTCAAACTTTTCAATGAAATTGAAAGGGAAGCAATACTCCCAAATTCATTCCTGGAAGCAAGAATTACCCTGATACCAAAACCAGGGAAGGACCCAACTAAGAAAGAGAACTACAGGCCAATCTCCCTAATGAACATAGATGCAAAAATCCTCAGTAAGATACTGGCAAACAGAATGCAGCAAATCATCAAGAAGATTATACACCATGACCAAGTTGGATTCATCCCAGGGATGCAGGGATGGTTCAACATACATAAATCAATAAATGTAATACACCATATTAACAGAACCAAAGACAAAAATCACATGATCATCTCAATAGATGCAGAAAAAGCTTTTGACAAATTCCAGCACCTATTCATGATAAAAACCCTACAGCAAATTGGAATATATGGTCTTTATCTCAATCTGATAAAAGCTATCTATGTCCAATATTATACTAAATGGCCAAAAACTGAAAGCCTTCCCTCTAAAATCAGGAACAAGACAAGGATGTCCACTGTCCCCACTCTTATTCAACATAGTCCTGGAAACTTTAGCCAGAGCAATGAGACAAGAGAAAGAAATAAAAGGAATAATGATTGGAAAGGAAGAACTTAAATTATCATTATTTGCAGATGACATGATACTCTACACAGAAGACCCCAAAAACTCCACTAAAAAACTGCGAGATTTAATAAGCAAATTCAGTAGTGTAGCTGGATACAAAGTCAATACTCAAAAATCAATAGCCTTTCTGTACATAAATAACAAAATTACTGAAAGAGAAATTAGGGAAACAATACCTTTTGCAATAACATCCAAAGAAATGAAATACCTAGGAATCAACCTCACAAAGGATGTAAAAGACCTCTACTCTGAAAACTACAGTACTCTGAAAAAGGAGATTGAAGAGGATATCAGAAAATGGAAAGATATCCCTTGCTCCTGGATAGGAAGAACCAATATAGTGAAAATGGTCATATTTCCAAAATTGTTATACAGATTTAATGCAATTCCGATCAAAATTCCAACAACATATATCACAGAATTAGATAAAACAATCCTAAAATTCATTTGGAATCAGAGGAGACCTAGAATAGCAAAGGCAATTCTGGGCAACAAAGGCAAGGGAGGGGGCATCAGGATCCCCGACTTGAAATTAAACTATAAACTACTGTGATAAAAACAGTGTGGTACTGGCAAAAAAGCAGACCTGAAGATCAATGGAACAGATTAGAAGATGCTAAAACAACCCCAGACATACTAAGCCACCATATCTTTGACAAAGGTGCCAAACACATTCACTGGAAGAAAGATAGCCTCTTTAATAAATGGTGCTGGAAAAACTGCCTCTACACATGCCAAAGATTAAAACTAGACCCATATCTTTCACCATGCACTAAACTAAATTGAAAATGGATCAGAGATCTAAATATTAAAACCAAAACAATAAATCTGCTGCAAGGTAGAATAGGTAAAACCCTTGAAGATATTGGTGTAGGCAAAGACTTTATGAATAAAACCTCAACTGCACAGGAACTATCACAAGGAATCAACAACTGGGATCTCATCTTATTAAAAAGCTTTTGCACAGCAAGAGAAACCACCAGCAGAGTGAAGAGACAACCCACAACGTGGGAAGAAATGTTTGCCAGCTTTTCCTCAGACAAAGGATTACTATCGAGAACATATAAAGAACTCAAAAAAATCAAACCTCCCAAATTTAAAGACCCACTCCAAAAATGGGCATCTGAAATGAATACACATTTCTCAGAGGAAGAAATACAAATGGCAAATAAATATGCCAAAAAATGTGCAACATCACTAGTCATTCGAGAGATGCAAATTAAAACAACACTGAGATACCATCTCACCCCAGAAAGAATATTATTAAGAAATCAACTAATAACAAATGCTGGAGGGGCTGTGGGGAAAATGGAACACTTCTCCACTGTTGGTGGGAGTGTCAACTGCTACAGCCACTGTGGAAATCAGTGTGGAGAGTCCTCAAAAAACTAGGGTTGGAGGTCCCATTTGACCCAGCTATTCCCCTTCTGGGTATCTTCCCAGAAGAATTAAAAACATTGTACCACAGAGATATATGTGCACCCATGTTTATAGCAGCACAATTTGTAATAGCCAGATCTTGGAAACAACCCAAATGCCCATCAACTGAGGAATGGATAAAAAAGATGTGGTATTTTTATACAATGGAGTACTATTCAGCCATAAAGAAGGATAAACTGGAGACTTTTGTAGGTAAACAGATGCAACTCGAGAAAATACTCATAAGTGAAATAAACCAGACACACATGTGTAAGCATCATATTGTCTCCATAGTATGAGAAACTGAAAGAGTAAATAAGATCCAAAATGTACAATAGACATGGTGAATCAAAAAGAAACTGGTTAAAAGGAAAGAGAGAGTGGGATGGGGGAATGGGGAAAAGAAAGAAGGGAAAAGAAAAAAATTGTACATATATATAAGATGGTTAAGATAGATACACTACTAATTTTACTTAGTTCATTGAAGAGTAAGGTTTGTGCCAGTGATGTTTTGACAATTGAATGTTGATATCTTGCACCCTGAATAACTAAGTTAAAGATAACAATACATAATGTATTAACCATTGTTACTGTCCTATTATGTTGTCTTTAAATTTTGTTCTTTTTGATTTGTTTTGTTTTGTTTTTTCTTCTCTTTAAAATAAAAAAAAAATTGAAAAAAGGATATAAGCATGCAAGATTGATCAAACAATATAAGCAGAAACCATTCTTTTCAATTAACTAAAAGAAGATAGTAGTGTAATTATTTTAACTATCTTTTTTTTTTCTTTTCCCTTCCTTCTTTTCTCCTTTCCCCCATCCCAGTTATTCTTTCCATTTTTTTTTTCTTTATGTGGGTACCAGGAACCGAACTCAGGACCTCACACTTGCCAGGCAGGTGCTTATGCCGCCGAGCTATATCACCTGCCCTAATCTTTCCTTTTGAGCAGTTTCTTTCCCTTTCACAATATCTATTGTACATTTTGGATCTTATTTACATTTTCAGCTTCTTACACTAGGGAGACAGTATGATTTTACCCATGCAAGTTTGCTTTATTTCACTTGTGAGTGTGGTCTCTAGTTGCATCAATTTACCTATAAAAGCCTCGAGTATATCTTTCTTTGTAGCTGAGTAATATTCTATTATATAAAAATACCAAATCTTTTTTATCCATTCCTTGGTTGATGGGCATTTGGGTTGTTTCCAAGATTTAGCTATTACAAATTGTGCTGCTATAAACATGGGTGTATATATAGTGCTGTGGTATGATGTTTTTAATTCTTCTGGGAAAATACCCAGAAAGAGAATAGGTGAATCGAATGGGACCTCTAATCCTAGTATTCTGAATCTCCATACTGATTTCCATAGTGGCTGCACCAGTCTACACTCCCACCAACAGTGGAGAAGAGTTCCTTTTTCCCCACAGCCCCTCCAGCATTTGTTATTGGTTGATTTCTTGATGATAGCCATTCTTTATGGAGTGAGATGGAATCTCAGTGTTGTTTTAATTTGCATTTCTCAAATGACCAATGATGTTGAACATTTTTTCATAATTTACTTGCCATTTGTATTTCTTCATCTAAGAAGTATGTATTCATCTCAGATGTCCAGTTTTGGATTGGGTCTTTGAATTTGGAGGGGTCTGAGTTTTTTCAATTGTTTATATGTTCTAGGTAGAAGTCCTCTGTCTGAGGGACTGTTGGCTAAAATTTTTTCCCACTCTGTGGGTTGTCTTTTCACTCTTGGTGATTTCTTTTGATGTGCAAAAACCTTTTAATAAGAGATCCCAGTTGTTGATTCTTTGAAGTACTTCCCATGCAGTTTGGTTTTCATGAGGTCTCTGCCTACCTGTACATCTTCAAGATTTCTACCTACTTTCTCTTCCAGTAGATTTAGTGTTTCCATTTTAGTATTTAGATCTTTGATCCATTTTGACTTTGGTTTAGTGCATGGTGATAGACACAGGTCTAGTTTTAGTCCAGCATATGGAAAGCCAGTTTTCCCAGCACCCTTTATTAAAGAGGCATTCTTTCTTCCAGTGAACACCTTTGTCAAAGATAAGGTGGCTGAGTGTGTTTGTAGTTGTGTCTGCATCTTCTAATCTGTTCCACTGATAGTCAGGTCTATTTTTTTTGCCAGTACCATGCTGATTTTATCACAGTAGCTTTGTAGTATAATTTCAAGTCAGGGAAATTATTGCATTTGTTGCCCAGGACTGCCTTTCTAGGTCTCTTCTGTTTCCAAATGTATTTTAGGAATGTTTTTTCTAGATCTGTGAGGTATGCTAGTGGTATTTTGATCAGGATTGCGTTAAATCTGTATAAGAGTTTTGGGAGTATGGCCATTTTCACAATTTTGGTTCTTCCTATCCATGAATAAGAGATATCTTTCCATTTTCTGATGTCTTATTCAATATCTTTTTTCAGAGTCTTATAATTCAATGTATAGACCTTTTACTTCCTTTGTTAGATTGATTCCTAAGCATTTCATTATTTTGGATGCTATTGTGAAGGGTGTGTTTTCCTTAATTTCTACTCTCAGTGAGTTTTTGGGTGTTGACTTTGTATCCACCTATGCTACTGAATTTGGTTATTAATTCTAGAAGTCTTTTGGTGGAGTTTTTGGGGTCTTCTATGTAGAGTATCATGTCATCTGTGAATAATGATAACTTAACTTCATCCTTTCCTATACTTATTTCTTTTATTTCTCTCTTTTGTCTAATTGCTCTGGCTAATGTTTCCAGAACTATATTGAATAGGAGTTGTGATAGTGGATATCCTTGTCTTGTTCCTGATTTTAGAGTGAAAGCTCTCAGTTTTTGTCCATTTAGTATAATGTTGGCTGTTGGTTTGTCATAGGTGGCTTTCATCAGATTGAGGTCATCTATTCCAATTTTCTGTAGAGTTTTTTTTTTTATCATGAATGAGTGTTGGGCTTTGTCAAAAGCTTTTTCTGCATCTATTGAGATGATCATGTGATTTTTGTCTTTGCCTCTGTTGATATGGTGTATTATATTTATTGATTTATGTATGTTGAACCATCCCTGCATTCCTGGGATGAATCCAACTTGGTCATGGTGTATAATCTTCTTGATGATTTGCTGCATTCTGCTGGCTAGTATTTTATTGAGGATTTTTGCATCTATGTTCATTAGGGAGATTCGCCTCTAGTTCTCTTTTTTGGTGGGGTCTTTCTCTGGTTTTAGTATCAGGGTAATATTTGCCTCCAGGAAAGAGTTAGGGAGAATTGCTTCCCTTTCAATTTCATTAAAGTGTTTGAAAAGTATTAGCATTAAATTTCTAAATTTCTTGTAGAATTCAGCCATGAATCTGTCAGGACCTGGGCTTTTCTTTGTAAATTTTTAATTATGTTTTCAATTTCATTAACTGATATTGGGTTATTCAGAATTTTTTTATCTTCTTGATTCAGCTTTGGTAATTCATATGTTTCTAGGAATCTGTCCATTTCTTCTGTGTTTTCCATCCTATGAAAGCAAAGATTTTCAAGGTAGGTATTGGTGATCTTCTGAATTTCCACAAGATCTGTAGTGATTTCACCCTTCTCATTCCTTATTGCATGAATTTGAGTTTTTTCTTTCCTTTGTTTTTTTTTGTTTTTTTTTTTTTTTTTTTTTTTTGATAAGGTTGGCTAGAGTATAAACCCTAGCCGATTTTTTTGTTCTTTCAAAGAACCAACTCTTTGATTCATTAATTCTTTGTATTGTTTTCTTAGTCTCAATTGTGTTAATTTCTTCTCTGAGCTTTATAATTTCCTCCCTTCTATGGGCTTTGGGTTTGACTTGCTCTTCTTTTTCTAGAAGCTTGAGGTACAACATTAGGTTGTTTATTTGTGCTCATTCTGTTTTCCTGATGTGAGAATTCACTGCTATATATATCCCTGTAAGGACTGCTTTCATTGCATCCCACAGGTTCTAGTAAGTTCTATTTACATTTTCATTTGATTGTAGATATTGTTTAATTTCTTCTTTAATTTCATGTGTGACCCATTGGTTGTTCAAGAGGGTGTTATTTAATTTCCATGTGTTTATTTAGTTTTTGCAGTTTCTTTTGTCATTAATTTCCAATTTTATTGCACTGTGGTCAGATAATATGCATGGGATAATTTCAATTCCTTTGTATTTACTTAAGCATGTTCTATGGGCTAGTATATGGTCTATTTTAGAAAACATCCCATGTGCAGCTGAGAAGAATGTGTATTCTGATGTTGTTGGGTGGAACATTGTGTAAGTGTCTACTAAGTCCATTTGTTCACAGGTTTGGTTCAGTTCTAATATTTCATTATTGATTTTTTGTCTAGTTGATCTATCTCTTTGTGACAATGGGGTATTAAGGTCCCCCATTACAGTTGTGTTATTGCTTATTTGATTTTTCATGTCTATTAATATTTGTCTTATATAGTTGGGTGCTCCCATATTTGGTGCATATATATTTATGATCATTATCTCTTTCTCTTGAATTTTTCCCCTAACAAGTATATAGTGACTTATAACTGATATGTATTGGCTTATCTTCATCACATTATTTTCCTGCTGTTGGTTCCCTACTTTTCCTCTCTGTTTAATTGCTTGCCCTGCTTGGTGGTTTCTTTCTGCTGTTGTTCTTGGAATTGTGGTCATTTTTGTCTCTGTCTAGAATATCTTTCAGTACCCTTTGTAGTGTTGGTTTGCTGGTCATGAATTTCTTCAGTTGTTCTTTGTCATGGAAGTATCTTATTTCTCCATTGATTTTGAAAGATAGTTTTGCAGGGAACCTCAATCTGGGTTGGAAGTTGTTTTCTTTCAGGACTTTAAATACTTCACTCCAAGCTCTTCTTGACTTGAGGATTTGTGTTGAGAAGTCTGCCATGATTCTGATGGGCTTTCTTTTATATGTGATCTGTTTCTTTTCTCTAACAGCTTTTAATATTCTGTTCTTGTGCTGAATTTCTGGGATCTTTTTTTTTTTTTTTTTGTGGGTACCGGGGGGTCGACCTCAGGACCTCGCGCGCCAGCAGGCGCCCGTGCCGCTGAGCGATATCACCGGCCCCTTTTTCGTATGTGGGATCCGGGAGTCGAACTCGGGCCCTCGCGCTTGCCCGGCAGGCGCTTAAGCTGCTGAGCCATCTCACCGGCCCTGGGATCTTGATTATTATATGTCTGAGTGTAGATTTATTTTTGTTGTGGCTAATTGGAGTTCTATATGCCTCACTTATCTGCATGTCAGATTATTTTCCCATGCTTGGGAAATTTTCTGCTATTACTTCTGCAAATAGTTTTTTTTTATGTCACTTGTGTTAACTCCTGTCTTTTCATTGACACCAATTATTCTTATATTATTTTTCTCTGAGGCATCTTACAGCTGTTGAATTGTTATTTCCTGATCTTTTATTATTTTTAAGAGTTCTTTCCTTTCATCATTTCTAGCCATGATACTGTCTTCAAGGTCTGTAAGTTTGTCTTCAGTTTTGTTCAAGTGGTTTTGCCAGCTTTCAAGGGAATTTTTTTGTGTGTGTGTGGGTACCGGGGGGACGACCTCAGGACCTCGCGCGCCAACAGGCACCCGTGCCGCTGAGCGATATCACCGGCCCCTTTTTCGTATGTGGGTTCCGGGAGTCGAACTCGGGCCTTTGCGCTTGCAAGGCAGGCGCTTACGCCGCTGAGCCATCTCACCGGCCCTCAAGGGAATTTTTAATCTCTTGGATATCTGTTTGAATCTGTTTCATGCATTCTATTTCTTTCCTATATTGGTCATTCATTTTTTCCATCCTCTTCCTATTATCATTTTTTATCTATCTCTACTCTAGATTTGCTGAGCAATTCCTTTATAAATGTTGACATTTCTTTTTTCTTACCTGAGAGGTGATTTTTTATCTGATTTCCTCTATATCCTCATGGATTTGTTTCTTTATTTCCCTTGCTATCTTTTCAGAAATTTCAGGTGTGTGTCTTCCAATTTCTTCTATGTCGATGTCTTCTGGATTTGTTTTGGGTGGGCTGGAAGTCTCAGATTACATTTTGCTTCTTCACCTTGTCATTTTCTATTTCAAAAAAAATTTTATTTTGTTTTCTGTGATGATCCTTCTGAGTTTTTCCAGTAGGTAGCTATATCACTAATATCAAGGCCTCTCTACGAAAAGTCTGCTCTTCAGGGATGTCTACTGTATATAGGAGATTCTTGGTTTGTGTCTATCACAAGATCCTACCTTACCAATTAATTAAGAGTGGGATGTTGGTATCTGTTTGGCTTAGCTCCTGGTCTTTTGGTGTAGGGCTGTGGTGAGGTTATTACCCCAGAACTTCCCAGTATTACTAAAGAAGGGGGAACAACTGATTACAGCAGATATGGCATCCTAGCTAAAGTAGTAAAATTAGCAATAACAATAGCATTGAGCACAATTTAGAAACTGACAAACTGTGATAACAATTGATTTTGTACTTTGGACCATAGGAGTCGACTCTATAGTTATATAACAGAACCAATCGTAAATTAGAGTTTGTATGCAAAGTGTTTCCACTTGGTAGAGTGGTTTTACCCTGTGGTTGGGAAATTAAGGGAGGATATTTTATAAAACAAAGATAACTGGAAAGGAGGTAGAAGCAAGGCTGGAGGACAAAGGATGATTGCGCAAGGTTTGGGAAACTAGAGAAGAGGGTAGAAAAGAAAGCATGAAGGAGGGTTCAATGGATTATCTGAACTTGGTCTCTGGGTTTGGGGGATGGGATTAGTTTTCTGTGGCTGGAGTTCTTCCCAGCCATTTAGAAAATAGAGAAAAAAAAGAACAAAAGAAAGAAAGAAAAAAAAAGAGAAAAAAGGAAGAAGAAGAAGAAAAAGAAGGGAAAAGAAAAGGTAAAACACTGAGAGAGAAGGGCCAGTTACCGAGTCCTGGATTCTTCTGGAGCTGGTTGCCAGTCCCTTGGAGGCCTCAGTCACCTGTTGGCTTGTGTTGTTATTGTTGCTTCAGACTTTTCAAGCCACTAATCTCACCTGTCCATCCTGTGCACCTTAGTTGGGACTCTACTGTGTCGCTGGCGTTCTCTCTGGTGTCTGGGCCTTCCTGAGCAGTCCACCTCAGTCTTGGCAGTAGTGATGGGAGGGGCAGTTCTTTAGGCCTTCTGAGGCAGTTCACCTGGGTTCCCATGATGGTGGAGAGGGATTTGTGTGATCAAAAGCCAACTAATAAATTATCCACCAAAGAATTAGTAAGCTAAGCAATGTTGAAAATCTTTGTTTGGTGAAAGACATTATCAAGAGAATGAACAGACAAGCCCCACACAAGGAGAAAACATTTGCAAGGAACATATCTGATAAAGGACTCTTATCTAAAATGTACAAAGGGACCGGTGAGATGGCTCAGTGGCGTAAGCGCCTGCCTGGCAAGCACGAGGTCCCAAGTTCGACTCCTGGAACCCACATATGAAAAAAGGGCTGGTGATATCACTCAGCAGCATGGGCGCCTGCTGGCATGCAAGGCCCTGAGGTCAACCCCCGGTACCCACAAAAAAAATGTACAAAGAACTCTTACAAGTCAACAATAAGAAAACAACCCAGTAAAAAAAATGGACCAAAACCTTAACAGCACTTCACCAAAGAAGATATACAGATAGCAAATAAGTATACGAAAATATGTTTCACAGTATATGTCATCAGGGAAATGCAAATTAAAACAAGATACCACTATGCATGTGTTAGAATGGCCAAAATGCAAAATACTGACAACACCAAAAGCTGCTGAGGATGTGAAGTAATAACTTATTCATTTTTGGTGGAAATGGAAAACAGTTTAGACACATAGAAAGACATTTTGGCAATTTCTTTAAAAAAGAAACATACACTTAGTATGCAATCCATCAATCACACTTCTTCCTGTTTACCCAAAGGAACTGGATACTCTGTGGCTATGGCCACACAGAGATGTTTGTGGCAGCTTTCTTCATAATTGACAACACTTGGAGGTAACAACCAAGAAACCCTTCAGTAGGTGGATAGATAATAACCTCTGACACATGCAGTCAATGGATTATTATTCAGCACTAAAAATCCATGAAAAGACATGGAACAAATTAATTCAAGCAGCCAATCTAAAAAGGCAGCATACTATTTGAATCCAAATACATGACATTCTGGAAAAGGAAACTACTCTGTTCAAAATTATAAGGATGAGTACATATCATACACTTTTCCAAATCCATAGCATGGGCAGCACCAAGTGTGAACCCTAATTGGACATTGGATGATTATGATGCCAACATAGATTCATCCAGTGTGACAAGTGCCCCACTCTGGTGGGGACATTAGTAATGGGGGAGGCTGTGCACATGTGGTTGCAGGAAATAGAAGGGATATCTCTCCTCACCTCTCAATTTGGGTGTAAAGGTAACACTACTCTAAAAAAGATAGTCTTTTTAAGAATGCTTTTGTTTCCATAACTCTATATAAATTATTTCCTGATCTAAGATATGATTCCTTACATAAGGAAAGCAGAGCTAGATCCCATCTAGCCTGGTGAGCTCTGATGTATGAACAGGTGCATGGGGTCTGTAGCAGAGAGGCATGCTCCTGCTTCTTAGCCTTCATTGAGTAGTTAGGTTCAAGACTAGAAGAGGTGGCAGCTCTATTCCTTTTCCCATTCAGTTTTACACTAAAAGCAGCTGGTATCCTTTGGGAAGGGAGTGAGGATAAACCTAGGAAAGTAGTTTAGCATTTTTATGTTTGACAACAGAAAGATGAGATGAGGCCTTGAGCCAGGGATTGTTAGGTTCTGGCTTTCAGGCATGGTGTGAGCTGGTTGAGGTGGTACACACCTGTAATCTCAGCTACTTGGGAGGCCAGTGGAGGAGAATTTCAAGTTCAAGGCCAATCTGAGCAATTTAGCAAGACTCCATTTCCAAATAAAAATAAAAAAGGGTAAGGATGTAAGCTGAGTGATAGAATGTCCCTGGGTTCTGTGGAGGACCACCTGAACAACTCTCCTTGAAAGAAGAGCAATTATCTCCATTTTGGCTAAACCTGGCCCTATTTCCATGTACTGATATGTACAGAGCTGGCTAGGACTTTTCCTTATCACTTAAATTGGCTTTAAACAATGTAAATCAGTCTAGCTGAGGTGCTGATGTGTAGTCTTTGAAGCAGGGCAACAGGTCATTGCCCCCCCCAATAGATCCCAATAAAACTATGTGAGCCGGGCAGGAGGGAGAGCCATGCTCCATGCTGTTGGCTGGGATCAAGCCTCTAGATAAGAGGCTATGACTTCCTAGGGCATAAAAGATTACACATCAGAGCTGAACCACTGACCCCAAAATATTAGATACTACCTCAAATTGTATCATGCAGATTACGCTTTCTGCATATCCTTCTCTGCATATTGCAGAGGGGATTTCAGACCTCCTATTTAGCCCAGCTCACAGCACTCCTGTACTTCCCGCCATTCTCACAGTCACACATCCTCGAGCCACTCCCTTCTTCATGAATGAATAAAACCCAGGTTTGGCCCTGGGTCAAGGCCTTTGTTCCAGTAACCACCACCCTGGTTGGACTTAGGACCCCTTTGGCTCCCCACAACTATATATGCCTTACTGTCTTTATTTTCACAGTGGGTTGCACTAGAAGTGGTAGATTGGAATTAACTCGCTAGAATTCCAATAACTTTTCCATGAGATTACAAATATAAACTTTGCAGACCACAAATAGGTCTGGGAAGGGCTCTCTATAGGTTCATTACCAGAAAAAAAAGTGTAGGGTGAAAGGGCATGAAAATTTGAAGAATAAGAAGAGGGTAACTCAGGAAGCAAGCTAGTCTGTACACACCAGTGATGCTGCCTTTGGGGGTGGCTCGGAAGTAAGAAGAGCTTTCAAAAAGAAGACAACCAGGAGCCCTGGCTCTCAAGAAGCCAAGCCAAGTCTGGGAGAAGGGTCTGTAGGACACTCCCGGCAGTGAAGGGAGGAAGTTTTGCCACAGCTGAACTTGTTGCTCATAGGGTGCTGTGTATGTTTCAGCCAAAGGAGGTCCAAGTTATTCAGGAGGATAAAGGAGGAGAAATAATGTATCAAAATGAATTTGGAGAATTAAGCCAGGTGGGTGGTGAGGACTTCTGACACCAGAAGATTATATTTCTTTCTGGCTGAGAAAAACTCAGCGTAGTCTGGGACAGGAGAAGGAAAAGAGCCACAACTCTGAAAACTTTGGAGGAGTCACCTATTTTGGATAAAGAAGAAGAAACTTCCCTTTGCCCATCACTTCCCAGTCTAGCTTCCAAAATAGCTGAGAATAGGTACTGAGAAAACCTCTGTAGAATGGAGGGCCACCCTGGGAGTAGCACTTAGTAAGTGTTTCCCTTTTCTTTGTAATTATTGTCATCCCAGTGGGAGTCAATGAGAATTTGCTTCAGAATCACCATTTGGTGGCAAATAAATATATGAAAAAATGTGCAACATCACTAGTCATTCAAGAGATGCAAATTAAAACAACACTGAGATTCCACCTCACTCCAGAAAGAATGGCTATTATGAAGAAATCAACTAATAACAAATGCTGGAGGGGCTGTGGGGAAAAAGGAACACTTCTCCATTGTTGGTGGGAGTGTCGACTGGTATAGCCACTGTGGAAATCAGTGTGGAGATTCCTCAAAAAACTAGGGTTGGAGGTCCCATTTGACCCAGCTATTCCCCTTCTGGGTATCCTCCCAGAAAAATTAAAAACATTGTACCACAGAGATATATGTGCACCCATGTTTATAGCAGCACAATTTGTAATAGCCAGATCTTGGAAACAAACCAAATGCCCATCAACTGAGGAATGGATAAAAAAGATGTGGTATTTTTATACAATGGAGTACTATTCAGCCATAAAGAAGGATAAACTGGAGACTTTTATAGGTAAATGGATGCAACTTGAGAAAATACTCATAAGTGAAATTAACCGGATGCACATGTGTAAACATCGTATTGTCTCCCTAGTGTGAGAAACTGAAAGAGTAAATAAGATCCAAAATGTACAATAGATACGGTAAAACAGGAAGAAACTGGTCAAAAGGAAAGAGAAACTGGGATGGGGGAATGGGGAAAAGAAAGAAGGGAAAAGAAAAAAAATTATATAGATATATATAAGATAAGATAGTTAAGATAGAAACACTACTAATTTTGCTTAGTTCATTGAGAAGAAAGTTTTGTGCTAATATTGTTTGGACAATTGAATGCTGATATCTTGTACCCTGAGTAACTAATTTAAAGATAACAATACGTAATGTATTAACCATTGTTACCCTCCTATTATGTTGTTTTGCAATTTTGTTCTATTTTTTTCTCTTAAAAAAAAAAAAGAATCACCATTTGGAAAATCAACTAGATGGGACAACAACTTTTCCAGCCCTCCTATTAGTGAGTCTGCAGTTGGATAGAAGTGTGATCTTTATGTCAGTTATGACATGTAGCTTGAATCAGAGTCCACCACTGAGAGAAGACATGTCCTCTATCAATTGGCATCTATGAGGATCAATGAGTGGTTCAAAATGATTTCCAAAGAGGGTGAGTCTATGCTGTAGTTTAAGCATGTCTTCCAAAACTCACGTGTTAGAACCTTAATTATTAACTATGATGTAGCAGGGTTGGGAGGTGGGAACTACAGGAAGTGTTTGAATCATGGGGACAAAGCCTTCAGTAATGGACAGACACCTTTATCGCTAAGTTCTTGCTCATATGGAACGGGATTTGGCTATGAGACTGGGTTGTTGCTACCCTTCGTGTTTTGTCTCTTCCTGCATGCACCCACCTGCCCTTTCACTTTCAGCCATGAGTTGAAGCAGCACAAGGCCCTCACCAGATGCAGCTCCCCAATCCTGGATTTCCAAGCCTCCAGAACAATGCATCAAAATAAACCTCATTCCTTTCTAAATTACCCAATCTCTGGTATTTTGTTATAGTAACAGACATGAACCAAAATAACCTGTTTAACTGCAAATGTGATTTTTCGGAGTGCAGCATGGCAGCTGGGAACCCATCAATAGTGGGTTTTTTCATTGGTTCTACATCCAGAATAATTCTTCAGCCAATCAGGTCTCTCAGTTTTACTAACACTATAATCTAACTATGGCATGGTCTCTTGCTGGGAACAGCACAACAGCCTCTTACTTGGCTCTTAGCTTCCAAGGCTTCCTACTATTCAATCCATTCTCCACCTAGTGGCCTGAAACATTCTTTTAAATGTAAGTTGGGTTATATCACTCCTCTTCCATGATTTCTGTAGAGCTGAGCTATCCAATATGATAGCCACCAGCTGCACATGTCTATTTAAATTTAAATAGAATAAAATCAAACAAAATTAACTGTTCAGTTCTTCCATCGCTATCCACATTTCAAGTGCTCATTAGCCACTTGTTGCCAGTAGTCACCACACTGGGCAGTGAAGACACAGTGTTTCCATTATCCCAGAGACTTCTATTGGTCTGTGCTGCTCTTGAAGATGCAGCATCTCCTCCCTCAAGAGAGCAAGTAGTGCATAGGACTGAGGACCAAGCAAGCTTCACTAGTCTCTAGGAATTTTGGCTCTGAAGCAGTATTATGGCAAGATTAGTTAGAGCTATTACTACCCACCTTCTCCTCTCTCTATTCAGGCAGGCTCTCTGCTCCTCACCTCTGCTAAGGTTGGTGTTAGCACTTCTTGACTTTTGTCTAAAAGCTTAAATCTGTTGAGGAAAACAATGTTTGAAAGGAAAGGGGAAAGCTGGGCATGGTGGCACACATTTCTAATCCCAGCTACTAAAGAGGCTAAGGCAGGAGGATTGCATGATCGAGACCAGCCTAAGCAATTTAACAAGACCCTATCTCAAAATAACGGAGCTGGGGATGTAGATCAATGGTAAAGCATTAGCATATAGCAACATGAGGAAGAGGAAAAGGAGGGAAGTGGGTTCCTGGGACCCACTGAAGCAAGAATTGAAGCACATGGGGAAAACAAAGAAAGAAACTTCAATGAAGAAGGAGATGGCAAGCAGCGTTTTCTCCCAGAGCCCAGACTCACTTTGTGGGAGGGGTAGCTCAAACCTGCAGACACATGGTGACTACTGGCAACCCCAGAGGCTTCTATGAAGAAATGCACTGGTGGAATGGAGCAGTGGACACAGCAGACAGCAGACGTCCCACAGAAGAAGGCAATGGGCTGCTAGCCATCTTGGAGAGGGGCCAACTGAGCTCAGAACTTAGAACAGCTGTAAGCCCCATCTAGTGGCTCCCAGTGACAGGGTCAGGCTGCCAAGTTCAAGTCAGCAGAAGGTCAGGGAGCCGAGTTCAAGTGGACAGGAGGCCCATGGACTGTTGCAGGCTGAACAAATCTGGTTCCAGCCTCACAGCCAGAAACCAGCCTGAACTTCAATGAAACTAAAGCTGCAGGCTTGTTTGGACTATCCCCTACCCCACTGTAGAGCTACGGCTGGCTTGCTGGGATTAATCAACTAGGATCTGGACTCTGCCCACATTGTCTACAGCAGAGACACACCTTAAAGTGAACATTTTTCTATTTTCTTCTTTTTTTTCCCCACTCTCATTTTGTTTTATTTGATTTGGTTTGGTTTTTGCTTGATTGTTTGTTTTTGCTTTTATATGAGTGTGAACATAGTTTCTAGTTTTTTGTTCTTTTTTTTTTTTTTTTGTGGGTACCAGGGGGTCGACCTCAGGACCTTGCGCGCCAGCAGGCACCCGTGCCGCCGAGTGATATCACTGGCCCCTTTTTTGTATGTGGGTTCCGGGAGTTGAACTCGGGCCCTCACGCTTGCAAGGCAGGCGCTTAAACCGCTGAGCCATCTCACCAGCCCTAGTTTTTTGTTCTTGTTCTGTTCTGCTCTTGTTTTTATTTCTTCCTTCTATCTCTCTTTTGTCTTCACCAGTTTCTCAAAACTTGTGTGATCTTCCTTTGTCCTCCAGCCTTGCTTCTAATTTCTTCCTCTTCTATTTCTCTATTTTTCCTTAACCCTTTTTAAATTTTTTCCCCTAAGGGTAAAATTGCCATATTGAGGGCTTATTTACTGCATACAATTTTCTGGTTCATTTTAGATTTTGTTATATAACCACAAATCTAATTTGTACTGTTAAAGGTGGAAATTAATAGTTACTTCAGTTTGTCATTTCAATGCTGTTTGAGGCCATTGTTAATGCTGATTGTACCACTTTAGCCAAGGTGACATAATTGTTCTGATTGGTTGTTCTTCCTGGTATACCAAGATTGACATTGCCTGAAGGTCATAAAAATTACTATAGACCAATGTCAAAGAACCAGGTGCTGGGCCAAATATGCAGCAACTTCTCATCCCCAATAAATTGAACAGGTAGTATCTTGCAACAGACTCAAAACCCAAAAGCCAGCTACCTGAAAGACACCTCTGAGAAGTAATCATTTCCTAAGGGTTCTAAATACTAGCAATAAAGCTACTTGCCATAGGCAATTTACAATCATCAACCCAGGAATTAAACTAAAAAATAAATAGAAAGTGAGAAGATACCTAAACAAAATGCAACCTCAGATTTCCAGTTCACCAAAGGCAGTGAGGTGGAACAATCTGAAAGTCATGACCTAGACTCTCTGAAGTGGTAACAGCAGAAGTAACAAAGCAGATGAACAAGTCTCTAGAAAAAATCAAATCAGAAATGATTCCTCAGATAACTACAGAGATGGTGACCATAATGAAAGACATGCTTAGTGACTCTAGAGCAGATATAGATTAAAAAAATAGAGGAGCTTAGGAAAATGATGGAAACCATGAACACCCAAAATAGGAATGAAATAGAATCTATGAAACAGATATCCAGGAGATTAAAAATTCCATTGAAAGTATATGGACCAGAATGAGCCAGTGTGAGGACAGAATTTCAGATGCAGAAGATAGGATTACAATTAGTGATTGTGGAAAAGAAAGATTTCTTTAAAATAACAAAGGAGGGCCAGTGAGATAGCTCAGCGGTATAAGTGCCTGCCTGGCAAGCGCAAGGTCATGAGTTCAACTCCTGGTACCCACATAAAGGAAAAAAAGGGCCAGTGATATCGCTCAGTGGCACAAACACTTCCTGGCAAGCGCGAGGTCCTGAGGTCGACTCCTGGTACCCACATAAAAAAAAAAATAGCAAAGGACCATAAGAAATCAATCCAGCAGCTGCTAGATGATGCAAGGAAGAGTAACGTAAGATTGATCAGAGTCAATGAAAAAGGAGGAGCTAGTGCAAATGACATAAAAAACCTGTTCAGAGAAGTCATGGCAGAAAACTTTCCAAGCAGGGAAAAAGAATTTGATATACAGATAAGTGAGGCATATAGAACTCCAATTAGCCATGATCAAAAAAATCTACATCAGGCATATAATAGTCAAGATTACAAAAATTCAACAACAATACCTCAGGCTGGGTAATTTATAAACCATAGAAATTTATTTCTCACAATTCTGGAGGCTAAGTCCACTATCAAGGTGCTGGCAGTGTGTAATGAGGGCTTTCTGCCTTGCAGATGGCATGGTGTCTTCACGTGGCAGAAAGGGAAAACAAGCTCCCTCTGGCCTCTTTTCTAATGTCACTAATCCCATTCATGAGGCTAAGGCCTTGTGTTAGTTAGCTTTCTGTCCCTGTGACAAAAGACCTAAGAATAACAACTTAAAGGTAAAAAGATTTATTTTGGCTCATGATTTTAGAGGTTTAAGTCCATGGTCAGCCAGTTCCATTGCTCAGGGGATCTGAAGTGAGGCAGAAACATCATGGCAGCAAGTGTAGTGGAGGAAAGCTGCTAATGTTACTAATGTTACGGCAGCCAGAAAGCAGAGAGAAAGAGAGACAGACAGAGAGACAGAGAGACAGAGACAGAAAAAGTGTCAGCCAGTCAGAGAGGAAGAAGCCAGTGACCAGATATAGCCCCCAAGTTCATACCCACACAATCTATTCCTTTCAACCAGGCCCCATCTCTTAAATTTTCATTACCTCCCAGCAATGTCGTCAAATTATGTTTGTACTGATAAATCAATCTACTGATGAAGTTAGACCCCTCCAAAAACCTCACCTTTGATTATATGAGCTTTTGGGGAGACATCTTAGATCTAAACCATAACAAGCTCTCTTGACTTAGTGACCTCCTAAAGACCCTATCTCTTAATACCACACTGGGAATTAGGATTCAGAATATGAATTTGGAGGGGCACAAACATTCGGACCACAGCAGTGGGCGACTGGACCTAAGTTTTGGTTTTCTGAAATGTAAAATGGGCACGGTGATAGTAATGATGCCCACCTTGAAAGGTTGTTGGTTGTTGTAAGGAGTAAGTTATACGGTCCACACAAGCTCTGGACAGAGTATCAGGCATATAGAAAACCATTCAGTAAATACATACCACAAGCTGGGTATCTTGGTGCCTAATTCAGTGTTCTTGTCTCACAAAGTCAAATTAACTGCTAATGAGCAAGTTAGAAAGTAAATTTGAAAAACTTCTAAAACTCCACTTTTTCTCAAATTACAGCACACCTTTAGGGAGTGAAATACCCTGACTCGCTTGGTTTGAGGTCAGTCATCAAGGCCACTGCCATGTCTAGTCGTGCAGCCAGCAGAAAATGCAGAGGCTGTTCAAGCACTTTGGTTTCCACTCCAAAATGATCTGCATGACATTTGGGTCAATCAATCTAGAGATAATGATTCTTGCTGCAAGGTTGTGCACACCCAATCACAGAAAGAGGGGTCCCCAATTGATTTTTGTGGACTGCTTTCATTTTCTCAGAAAGCTTTTCAGGTCAAACACTGGCAAAGTGTGCTGATGCGAGATGGCATATTGCCATCTTCTCTTGCCTAGGAATGTCTAAATCACTGTGCTCTGTTGAATAAAATTGGAATCATGAAGCCCTTTAAGGCACTGAAGGGACATTTTTAAAGCAGAATTTTTAATCTGGGGGTCGGGTGGGGTTGGTGGGGACATAGCATTTGTCTGGAGGAGATATACACACACATATACACATACACATGTACATTTGCCTTCTCATAATAAATTTCTCCCAGCAACACTGTGAGATTGAAAGATCTTTGGGGCTTTTTTCCTACACTATTTCTCCATCTCAGGTGTGTGGACTTCATCACAACACCCTCAAAATTAAAGTATAAGGAAGCATACTGAATAATTAAAAGAATAATTAAAATAGGCAACCAGCCTTGTTTCTCTCCTAAACTGATTGATTTATGCCTTGTTGTGGTTTTTTGAGAACACAAAACTATTAATTTATGTGTGAAAAGAACAGTGAATTAATCCTAAAGATCCCAGCAGCTTTGAAAGACCCGAATCATATGTTGAGCTCATTTAATACGTGCATAGGAAATTAAGGCAGAATAAAGCCCTTTGATTTGAAAAGTGCATCTATATTTGCTGTCCCTAGGATATCTGCAGGGTCATTATTCAGAAAGGTTAAGGAGGACTTTATTTTTTTATATTCCCTATGTATTTCCCAGTTACAGCTCACCATGGTGCATTTCAACTTATAAAGAGAAGGAGATAAAAAGGGGGGAGGGGAGCTTTTTATTCACTTTCCACTTAATTTCCTTGCCTCCACGCCAGTCCCAGCTTAATGAATGTAATTGCTACCTTTGATGAAAATACTATTATCAAGATCACACATTACATTGGAAAACAGTTTTTCTTTAAACACAGCTACTGCAGTCTCTAATTATGCATGTAACAAGTGTCTCCTCAACAAAAGAGCGTGTTGTCTACAATTGCTAGGAATTGGAGCAAGGCAAATTTGAACAAAGGACAGATTAGATTTGCTCCCCGCTCCACAAAGCCCATCCCTCTGATTAATTTCCTGCAAAAACTAAAACAATTCTCTTAAAAGGCGCTTCACCCCCTTCTCCAGAATGATCCATATGCCATTTGGGTCTTTCTATAGGATGATAATGGCCCCTGATTTGAACCCGTGTTAGAAAATAAGAAAAGGCTTTTATGAACTTTCTCTTTCATATGCAAATGAGAAGCACAAGATCATGAGGGATAATGAACCCCCCCAAAAAGTGACTTTTCAGTGGCTATAAAAGAGCTCACTGGTAGGGAAAGGTCTGCACTGAGCATGTTCAACCCAATTATTTTATTAGTTTCAAGAAATGAGGCATCTTTGCAAAAATACTTCCGTATCTGTTGAGACTGAGTGACAATAGCTTTTGTGGGGTGGCCTTTCATAGAAGTCTTACACACAAAATTTTTAAAATGGATTTGTAATTAAATCAAAAGTACTCTTGTTAAGGATTTAGGAGACTTCAGATTTCAATTGCACTCTGCTATTGATTTAGGGGGCTGCATTGGGCAAGTTATTAAGCAAATCAGACAAGATCTTCCAGTGTCTCCATTTTTCTGCATTTATCAAATGGGGAGGGGGCCAAGACAATCCTAAGTAGGTGACTCCTGTAATGTCTCCCCAGCATCATTCAAACCCAGAAGAAAAAAGCCAAGTTAGTGTCCAGTATGATACTAGTCATGAATATGAGGTCTAGAGTCTGACAACCTGGGTTCAAATCTTAACTCACAACTAACCCCTTCTGTGACTTGGAAAAAATCATCTTCTTTTAGCTTTATTTCTTCAACTTTAAGATAAGAATAACACTAAAAGGGCAGTGAGAATTAAATAAGACTTGTGACATGTTTAAAACAATACCTGACACAGGGTAAGTACTTTTTACTATTAGTACTTGGACTGGGAAGACCGCAGGTATTTAGTGAGACAGGTTTTCCACTGTGCTGACTGTTGCTGTGAGTCCCGGGTAAACGGCACTGGGGAGTGTCACCTCAGATGGAGCCCTGTGCCTGTCCAGAAAGCTTTGCCAGAATCCAATTTAACCACTCACCAGTCCAATTACTTAAACACAGGATGACCAAAATTGCATTTTTTTGTTAATTTTTGTAAGATAATATAACAGGAAATATAAAAATGACAATTTTATCAAATTTATGCAATGTAAGAATTGACTGCTTGAAATGACACTTGGCTGAGCATGCTCGGGATAGCACATAAACGAACAGCTGCCTGAGTGACGCTGGGGTAAATGTTAAGTGGTTAAGGAGGTAGGTGGCAGTTAGGTCTGAAGCTCCTTTTTTTTTTGGCTTTTTAGACAAGGTCTCACTGTGAAGTTTGGGCTGGTATTGAACTCAATATGTAGCCCCCACTGACGTGTGCTACCACACCCAACTTGGAGCTCTTTTTTTGTAAGTTGTTAGATTTGGTTGATTCTTTTCGGAGACTTAAGCTCTCCATCAGGATGAGTCTCTCAAACCTCCTTCAGAAATAACACAGAAAGAAGAGTGTGTGTGTGTGTGTGTGTGTGTGTGTGTGTGTGTGTGTGTGGAAACTGGAGATTGAGCCCAAAGCTTTTGTACTCTACTATATCCCCACCCTTTTTAATTTAATTTTTTTTTTTTTGAGGCAGGATCTTGTTAAGTTACTAACGTGCCCAGACTGGACTCAAACTTACATTGCTCCTGCCTCAGCTTCCCAGAATGCTGGGATTACAAGTGTGCCACACCTGGCTTCCTTCACTGTCCCTTATCAGAGATAAGACCTCGATATGCAAAAAGAACTGCCACATTTGTGGTTTCTCATTAGCCTAAGACTCATTACCTGTGTCCTCCAGGTTAGTTCCTTGGTGCAGTGAATATCATCATAATGCTGTGCCCCCTGAAGAACTACCTTCTGTATTATTAACATGTGCTAATTTTTTTAAGCTAATTGATAAAGGAAAAATGATTGTATGTTCTTGAGGTAATTTTTTCCAGTTCTCAAGAGAAATAAAATAGAAAAACTGTAAAACTCAACCAACCAACTAACCAACAAAAAATATCTATGGAAGGTAGCACCATTGACACCTCCCTTCTGCTAAGCTCTAGCATCTGTCTTTGCTCAATCCATGTCATATCATATCATATTATCAATCGTCTTTACTTCCTTTTCTCACTAATTGTCAAGATATTCCAATCTACATTACAAAATCTGTACAAATTGATTGCAAAATTAAACTGCAATTTGGACCATTCTTGTGTGATTTCATGGAGTTGTGAAAACGATGCTGGGGAAGGCTTTGAATTCTTTGCCAAGCCATTGACAAGGGAGGATCTGGCCATTCCTGAGTTTACAAAAAAAAGTAGTAAATAGGATGAACAGAAGATGCTCCAGAGAGTGATTTGAGTGCCATGGATTAAAATATGTCCTTCTGATAATGCAGGAGATGTCTGGATAATTTTACCAAATGACACTCTCTAAGGCCATGCTGTGAAAATCAAGTGCAAAGAACGACCTACAGAGGAAGCCATCATCCAATTTGGTGCTGAAATCCTAGAGCCCCCACTCCCAACTCACATTTGATTCATGGTTTGCTCAGTTTAAGATTATAGATGCAATTATAGCCTTAACTTAAAAATAACACATTTATTTTCACACGTTTTAAGACAAATTCTACCTCAAGCCTCTTTTGTTTTCACATTTACTAGAAAAAAAAGGGGGGGGTCTTTGTTTTAAATAAATCTGTTTAAAGTGGGATTTTGCCAGCACCAAATTTTTAGGATGACAGGGACCCCCACGAAACAATATATACATTCCTTTTTTTTTTTTTTTGTGGGTACCGGGGGGTCGACCTCAGGACCTCGCGCGCCAGTGGGCGCCCGTGCCGCTGAGCGATATCACCGGCCCCTTTTTTGTATGTGGGATCCGGGAGTCGAACTCGGGCCCTCGCGCTTGCAAGGCAGGCGCTTATGCCGCTGAGCCATCTCACCGGCCCTATACATTCTTATATTAGGGGCTCAGTGCTCTTAGTTTTATCATTTACACACCATTGGCCAGTGTGAGAAGGAAACACACACACACACATACACACACATACACACCCACACACAGAAATCAGTTCTCCTGAGCTTTTACCTCCCCTCTAGGTTCCAGGTGGGGCTGGGCTGGCAGGTTTGTGTTATCCTGGTAAGGAGGGCTGTCCCCAGTTTGGGTAACCTCTCTGTAGCAAAAGACAGAGAGGTCATCTGAAGGAAATAGGGGCCCTGAACTCAAGTCCAAAGTCTAGAGCTGGAGGCTTGGATATAAGAGGGACCAAGAGGCAGCCAAGGAAGCAGCCCTGCTGACCTCCACAACATCACTGAATTTGGAAAATAAACTGCAGATACCAGGCAGCATTTTTGGCCCGTCCTTACCACCCCATGAGAATGGAGCTACCAAAGCTGAGATTCAGCAGAGTCCAGAAATGGTGGTTTGCACCCACGATTCTGTTCTTGTCCAGGAGACTTTCAGCCCTCCAAGCAGCTCGCCTACTGGAGGAAGGTGCCCTGGAAGAGGCCCAGGGAGTCCAGCAAAGTCTGCCTCTCAGAAGCACAGGTGGAAGTGCTAGGATCGGCCTAGAGGCACGGGCAGCCCAGGGAGCCAGGGCACTCACTATGTATGCAGGCAATGGCTCCTTGAAGATCCCCCGAAAGCCCCACACATCTGTCACCTGTCCCATCCCTCATTCTGCCAACTCTGGAAATTATCTAGAGTAATCATCCTAAGGATCCTTAATGAGGGGACAGCATTAAAGACATGTGAGCTTTGAGGCCGCATATCTGAGCCTTGATGGCAGTGCAAATGGCCGGCCATTTCCTGGTCCACTGAGTAGGGGATTAGCATACTGTGTGTGGGAGCTGCTCCATCCATCTTCTTGCTCTTCTTTGCCAGCAGCAAGGTGGAATCAGCACTTAACCTTTGAGTCCATGAAGGGTAATGCCCCCAGTGCTCCTGGGGAGATGCGTTCACCTGGGATGGCCACAGCATGGCATCTCGACACCCTCAGAGCGCCCAGTTAGGCCCCCTCTGCTGCTGAGGCAGCTGATGGTTGTTAAAGGCTGGGGGTGGAGGGTTGTGGACCCTGGATGGCAGGGGGTGGGGTAGCAAGGGGAAACCTAGCCTCTCTATCAGTTCTTCTTCTTTTTTTTTTTTTTTGTGGGTACCGGGGGGTAGAACTCAGGACCTCGCGTGCCTACCAGCAGGCGCCTGTGCCACTGAGTGATATCATCGGCCCTTTTTTCGTATGTGGGTACCGGGAGTTGAACTCAGGACCACACGCTTGCCAGGCAGGTGCTTATGCCGCTGAGCTATCTCACCGGCCCCTCTCTACCAGTTCTTTGCCCTATTTATGGATAAGCAGGCTGAGTGACGTTCTCCTCTGGTCTCATTAGTAAATCAGGTTTCTTAATTTACTCATCCAGTTTTGAGAGGTTCTCTAAACCCTGATCCCAAGGCTGCCTGCCCAGAAAGCTTTTGGCATCCCAATCCTCAACTTCTCTCCTTGCCCAGGAGAACCAGCCACTCACCTTCTATTATGATTTGTGTCTAGATGTCCCCCAAAGCCTCATAAGGTCATAGAGTTTTTTTCGGAGGTAGCTGAATCTAGAGTGTGTGATTGATTTGTAGTGCACTGCTGGGATTAAGGGTGCTGGGATTAAGGGTGTACTACACCTGCCCTAGGGTGGGTAGCCTGCATACAGTATAAGGGACAGAAAGAAGCTTGTCCTCTCTCTGTCTCCTGTCTTGTTGCTTTTGCTGTCTTCCGCTGCCATGATCTGTTTGTTGCCCCTCTGCCATGTGCCACCCTGTCTTAGAGCCAGCCGATTATGGACTGAAACCTTTACAAACTGTAAGTTAAGTAAACTTTTCCTCCTTTAACCTTGGGTGTCAGGTATTTTGTCTCAGCAATGAGAGAAAAATAACTAAGACACTTTCCCCGTGCCCTGCTTCTTGGCTCCTCTGGGCTCTCTTCTGGTTCCTAATGCCTCTAGTTGCATCCTCAGCTCCATCTCAGCAGCATCTCCCCTTCACTCAGCCCTGGCTTCCCTTGGCCCTGGCTTCCCTCAGCCCCAGCTTCCCTCATAGGAAGGAAAGAAAGTTGAGAAGAGACAGGGCCTCAGGATGTCCCCACTGCCCACCAGAGGACACCTCCTATGGCCAGCTGGCTTCAACAGCCTGGGCCTCTGTCCTGTAAGGTGACTGGAGTTTGGAGAGGGCTTACACTGAGCTCCCTGGGGCTCTCATCCTGGGCAGGACTGTAATTTGCACCAAGGGATTTTGACCACCATGGTGGGGTGTGGGTACTAGTTGCAAAGCTCGGTTTACAACTCTTACCTGGTATAAATTCTTTTATGGTGAGCAAGGAAGGGGAGGGCTGCAACAGAGCTGGGCTGGACCACACTGCTGGGTACCACTGTGGGCACATTCTTTCACCAATCTGGGGCTCATTTCACTCATTAGCTAACTGACTACTTGGACCAGATGGCTAAGAAACCTTCCAGCTCTGGCCTTCAGGAAGACTCAAAAATGCAGGAGGGATTGGAAAATGTGCCACCTCAGGTTTTCCAGCCTCATTTTGCAGCATGGCAGGTTTGGGGGCAAGAAAACTGGATGATATGATTTAAAGGCCCCACAGCTTGAGCAGTGACAGGAGAATGACCTTAGCTGAACCAGAGGTAAAGAATTGCCATCTATCTCCAATGGACACCAAAGACTGCCTGGATCTGACCTCCATGTGGAAAAAAGGAGAGGCTGCAGCTGAGGTTGGCCAGATTGGACCTCATCTGCTTAGTTGACTTCGTCTTCTTGTTCATCTATTCATGGCTACATTCACATGTCCAGTGCTTAATGAGCCCCTATTTACCCCTCAAAACCCTACACTGTTGTTGCCCTGCTTTCCCTCAGGAAGAATGAAGTCCTCTTCTCTCTACCTGCACCACTGCCATCACACAGGCCTCGCCTCTGTTGTAGCACCTGGAAGACTTCATGAAAGGGCAGTGAGCCTGAAATCAAGTTTGATGAATGAATAAATGAGAGGGAGAAGTGAGATGAGCAGATATATGGGATGACATCCCAGGGGGAGGGGTAATGTAGGCAAAAGCCATCGGAGGAAAACAGCTCACCATTCAGAAAGTAACCAATATGGCCAGGTGTGGGGGAGGGGAGCATTCAATCCCCTTTTATTATTCATCTCACAGATACTTGAGTATTTGACTTAGTATCTGTATTACACACTAACCTGTGAGTCTTATAAGCCCGTCTGACAATGTCTATAGAGCTTTACCTGAGAAGTAGCGCATAGTAAATGCATGATAAATAAGCCTTAAGTGGATTAGTTAGAGAATTTGGGTTCTGAGGAGGTGGGTAGGACAAGGCCTGTGTGGCACCAGGCATCAGAAACCCAGGCCCCATACAGGGTTGCCAAACAAAATGCAGGATGCTCAGTTGAACCTGAATTTTAGGTAAACAGTAGATAACGAGTTTATAAATATGTCCAAAATGTTGCCTAGGGCATGCTTATAATAAAACAGTTGCTCATTATTTACCTAAAATTCAAATCAAACTGATGCTTTTGTTTACTTATTTGGGAGGGGTGTCTGAAAATCTTAATTTGGATATTTTTGCTTATTTTTGGTTAATCTGTCAACCTACCCATTCCTTTTTTCACTTCACCATATTTATCTCTTGTTTTTAATCACCAAGATGACCTCAAAGTTATAAGATAGCTGCTGGAGCTCCAGCCTTTATGTTTTGATTTAGGAAAGCAGAAGGAGACAGGAAGAAAGAACAAAAAAACACCTGTCTCTCATCTGAGTCAGCCTCTTTTAAAGAGATTTTCTCCATCAAATACAGGCTGATTCTTTGATGATAAAAAGGAGTCTTTATTTTGTTGAGTGTGATAGATATTGTGGATATATAAGAAAATGTCCTTTTTTGAAGATACATCCTAAAATAATTTGAAGTAAAATGTCATGACATCTGTAATTTATTTTGAATTACTGGGGGGGTAGCAATATGGCAGAATGTTAACAACTATTCAATCTGTGTGGTATATTTGGGTGAGCATTACCATAATCTCTTCACATTTCCTTATGCTTGAAAATATTTTTTTTTTTTTTTTTTTTTTTTTTTTTTTGTGGGTACCGGGGGGTCGACCTCAGGACCTCGCGCGCCAGCAGGCGCCCGTGCCGCTGAGCGATATCACCGGCCCCTTTTTCGTATGTGGGATCCGGGAGTCGAACTCGGGCCCTCGCGCTTGCCAGGCAGGCGCTTAAGCCGCTGAGCCATCTCACCGGCCCGAAAATATTTTTAATGACAAGTTTCAGTTTTGTTTTGTTTTTTAGGAGACAGATTACCCATGATCTTTGCTGAACAGCATTTGCTTTCTTTCACTGCCATGCTGGCAGAAAGAGAGGCTAAGGAAATGTAGTCTTTTAGCAGGGCATATTGGTGTCTAGACACAATCAGAATTCTGTCAGTGACTGTCTTGGTTACTTTTCTCTCGTTGCTGAGACAAAATACCCAACACCCAAAATTAAGGAAGGAAAGATTTATTTAGCTTACAGTTTGTGGAGGTTTCAGTCCATAATCTGCTGGCTCCAAGGCAGAGTGGCACATGGCAGAGGGCAACAGTTCATGGTGGCAGAAGACACCATGAACTGCAAAAGCAGCAAGAGCGAAAAGGGAGGAGCAAGTGCAAGAGAGAGAGCAAACTTCTTTCCCTCCCTTATATTACATGCAGGCTACCCGCCCCAGGGTGGGTGTAGCACTCACACCCATAATCCCAGCATTAGACCACGAATCAGTCATAAACTCTAGAAGCCCGCCTCCATGACTGCATGAGGCTTTGGGGAGACATAGAGACACAAACCATAACAGTGAGGAAGAAGGAGGCAATGGAAGTCTTGCTGCATTTGCGGAAACCAGCCCCTCCTACTCTCAACCAGGAGCCTCAGTACAGTGATTAAGGCACAACCAGCCGCTCCAAGAGAGTGTTGAGAGACCTGCCTACCGCACACTGGTGCAGGCCACAGCTAGTTCACTTTTGTGAGCTTGGCCATGATGCGAAAGCCTGGCTAGCTTTAAACTTGTGATCCCTGGAGCCCCATGGCCATGTCTCTAAAGGAGAATATGCAGCCCAGCTCCTTTCCTCATTCACTCAGGTACAGGGAAATTTCCCATCTCACTCGGCTGGGCCCACAGTGTGAATGAAAGATCCTTGAACAGAAAGCCACTTTTGGAACAGTCATCCCAGTAAGACAACTTGGTCCCCCTTGGTTTCTTTCTGCTCCATGTCCCAGCTCTCAACCAGCCAGGAACCAACAGCACCTAGGGTAGCATTCAGTGTACACAAGACTTTGAAGACATGGATAAAATCTCGCTTTTCTGGACTGCATGCTTGACACGTAGGGGACCTGCTGTGAAGATTTGGGGCCAGACCTTCTGACCCGCTGACTGAGAGGGGATCATGCACACCCACACAGTGGTATGCTATTCTACCATCAAAAGGAATACAGTACTGATTTGTGCTGCAACATGGATGAAGCATGAAAACTTTATGCTGAGCTGATGTGCCGATCCCAAAGAACCATGTACTGTACCTGTACTTGTTTTCTTCTCTTTATGTGAACCATCAGAATAGGCAAATCTACAGAGACAGAAAGCAGATAAGCAGCTATCTAGGCCTGAGTGGGAGGTTGGATGAAAATAGGGGATGATTGCTAATGGATATGTGGATGATTTTGGGCAATAAAAAATGTCTGAATTTTTTTTTTCAGTACTGGGGATTGAACCCAGGACCTCATGCATACTAAGCTAGTGCTATACTATTGAGCCAAATTGCCAGCCCCCCAAATATCCTAAATTTAACTGTGGTGATGGTTTGTAGCATGTATGTATGAATACATTAAAACCTATTGAATTGTACACATTTATTTATTTATTTACACAAGGCCTTACACATGCCAGGCAGGTGTTTTACTACTGTGCTACCCCAAGCCCTGAACTGAGCACATTAAATGAATGACTTGTATGGCATGTTAATCATATATCAATGTGCCTGTAATCCCAGCTACTTGGGAGGCTGAGGCAGGAGGATCACAAATTTAAGGCTTGCCTGGACAATTTAATGAGATCCCATCTTTAAAAAAAATAGATAGCAGATAGATGATTGATAGATAGATAGATAGATAGATAGATAGATAGATAGATAGATATGGATGGGATTAAGGATATAGTTCAGTCTCATATCCACTGAATTCTCAACACTGAGGCCTGAATCCAGGCACTTGCCTACCATATGTGAGGCTCTGGATTCAATCCCCAGTGTTAAGAGAGAGGGGGGAAAAAACCTGTTTTTTAAAAATGAAAAGATAAGGCATTCAGAAAATGGGAGGTTATTTTATCTATGGCAATATTATCAACAATACGTTGACACTGGCTAGGTCTCAGTGTGTGTGGATGCCAGGAAGCCCTCAGCCTTGACCAAGCTGGAAGATTCCCAGCACCTAGGGGAATTCCAGAAGCCGGGTCCAGCTGGAACAGTGGGTGTGGAAGCAGGAAAGAGTCCTGCCCGGCTCCTGCCATGCAGTGAGTGGCTGGAGTTAAAGCTCCTGCACTTACATATATTGACCATTTACTTCCCTCTGCTCCCAGCACTAGATCTATGAGCAAGAAGAAAGGAAAAAGGAGTTTGGGTTTAAACTCTTATCACTAAAGCAAGTCTCCCTCTACATTAAAAAACTATCCAGACCCTGTGGCAGGAATGGGCTCTGTTCTTGGGGCATAAATTTGTGTGTGTGGAAAAAAGACTTATTGGTGAATTTAGCAGTATTTTTCGTTGAACTGGCAGTTGCTAACCATTACACCAGTATTTATTTGATTCTTAAAGAGTACAAAACCATGGACCACAAATAAAGAAGATGGAGTAATAGTTTGTGGCTGGGCCACTAGCTTTAAACTTGAAATGAAGTGTCCAGTTTTGAGTTACTGTGTCCAACCACCATTTGTACAGTTTGAAAAGTGGGGGCATTTTTCTAGGCTGTCAGTGTGACTGTAGTTCATTCCCATGAATGATATCGCTGAAGGAGCAGTTGTTCTGCTGTGAGCACCTCACTCATGACCAGAATATATTAAATGTATTAATCTGGGCCTCCCAGCATAATTTAGGAAGGCCCTCTATTTGACACATTCCTGTACATCCTTGTTTTATTGCTTGCTCCAGCAGGTAACAATGTCTCAAAAGTCTTGCTCCTGAATGAAGTTAAAATTACATGTCACCCAATAGCATATGCAGTTGGGTGGCTTATTTGCTGTCAAAATTACCACTCTGCAACAACATGAGACGTTAATGGGGACGTAGCATGATTTACCTCACTGGCCCTGGCTGGGCGGGGAGGGCAGGCTCCTGCATCGAAGAGGCCACGTGCTAGGTGAAGCTGTGATTGCCTCCGCCCTTTGGCTCTGCCTTTAATACCCAAACCGTGTCCCCAAACATGGGAGACGAGAATGAGTGGTGTTTCGGATACTCCGCCAAATAGTTGCTAAGCTTGTTTTAAGTCCGTAAGGGAAAAAAGTCTGTTTAGTTCTCCACCAACAAACAGGATTTATAATCTGTTTTCCTGTCAGGCTGGAGACTGTTGTCTCTTAAGAATATGCCCAAGACTTAACATGGAAACGTCTGATTTTAAGGCTACTGGGAGCAGCCTGGATTTACAATTTGACACAGTATTTTTCTACTGTGCAAACCAGAGTCTTTGGAATGTTTATGAGCTCAGGTAACAAGAGAAGGCCACAAAGTCAAGGTGCTCCTTTAATGAAATTATGGGTTATCCATCTGGAAGCATATCTTATGTAGTGTAAAACCTCTTGGGAAAGAAGAAGTACAAATGGCCAATGGGCATATGAAAAAATGTTCAACATTAGCCATTAGGGAAATGCAAATCAAAACCACACTGAGATTCCTTCTCACCCAGTCAGAATGTCTATCAAGAATATTAAAAAACAATAAATGCTGGGTACAATATTGGGGGGCGGAGGAACATTTTTCCACTGCTGGTGGGAATGTAAATTAGTATAGCCACTATGGAAATCAGTATGAAGATTCCTCAAAAAATTATAATTACAGTTGCTTTTTTTTTTTTTTTTGGTACTGGGAATTGAACTCAGGACCTTGCACTTGCCAGGCAGGCACTGTGCCACTGAGCTTTATTCCCAGCCTTAGAGTTGCTATTTGATCCAATTATATCACTCCTTGATATATACTGGAAGGAATTAAAGGCAACATATGTAGGGATACCTGCATACCAATGTTTATTGCAGCACAATTCATAATAGCCAAGATATAGAACTGGCCTAAGTGCCCATGAACAGATTAATGGATAAAGAAAATGTAGTACATATACACAGTGGAGTATTATTCAGTCATAAAGAACAATGAAATTTTGTCAATTGCAGGAAAATGGTTGAAACTGGAGATCACCATGTTGAACAAAATAAGACAGACAAATATCACATATTCTCTCTAATATGTGGAATCTAAAAAAAGGAGACTAATAGAGAAGAGGAAGGGAATAAGGAGAGGAAGTTGTAATAAATGGTACTACTGAGGATGGATATGATCAAAATACATGCATTGAAACTCAATAATTTGTAAAATTAACAGGCACTAATAATAGAAGAAAATAAATAAACACACCTGGGTGCAAGAATTAAGAGTCCTGGGAATGGGTGTGGTGGTGCATGCCTGTAATCCCAGCACTCCAGAGGCTGAGGCAGGAGAATTGCTATGAATTCAAGGCCAGCCTGGGCTACATAGTGAGTTCAAGGCTAGGCTGAACTACATAGCAAGACCTTGTTTCAAAAACAAAACAAAAAAAAGAATTAAAGAATCCTGGGTGCTTTAGGTTTTGTGGGCCTTTCCTGCCCACATATACACAACTAAAAGTATGTTTTATAACTTCTTTGGTACAAAGACAAATATAATTTAGGCTGGATTTGTGTTTATGTAGTCATTTCTATATATTTGTGTTTTTTGTTTTTTGGTTTTTTTCTGATTTTAAAGAACTGATTTTAAACAACATTTTTGCGAGCCCTGGGCACTGTGCCTGCTATACTTGACCCAAGATTCCAGCCTTTTCCCAGTATGTTTTGTTTTGTTTTGCAGAGCTGGAGATCAAATCCAAGGCCTACTGAGTGCAAAACAAGTGCTGTGTGGCTAAGCTCCTCCAGCCAGGGGTCTCTTTGTTTCAAGGTCAATATAATCTGGCCCTGGCAGCTCATGGAAAGGCTCAGGTGAAGGTATCTTACTTCCCCAGCCTGGTCCAATTGCTCCCCAGCCTCCCTATTGCTTTCCACTCCTGGACAAGTTTAGACACATTCTGTTTCCCCAGCTTTCTCCTATCATTTATTTCTCCTTATTTTAAATAGATGAGCCAGGATTCTGCTATGGACATTCCATGCATTTGCAAGATGGGGACGTCGCTGAACGCAGGAGCAGAAAGCTCTACCAGCAGCCATGGTGGCCCACAATGATGGCAAAAGGCATTAATGATGAGCCCTTGTCACTGACCCAGACCTCATCGACTGTCGCCCCCTCCCCAGCCAGGGTCTGCAATCCAGCCTGCTGCAAAGGAGTTTAAAGGGCAGCCGCCCCAGTCAGCCAGCTGGCCATTAATAACGTTTTCATCTGTGACAGTGACAAACCTGCAGTACTTGAAGAGAGTTTATTAAGGTCAGTCTACAAGTAAGAATTAAAATTTTTTAAAAAATGGGTTGACACAGATGAATGGACAGATGAATAAAGTGATTGGGCAAAACAATAAATATAAAAGTGGACAAGGAGCTTCAGGAGGAAGTCTGGGAATGAAAGGCCGAACCCACTTTGCCTCCAGCCTCACCCTAACTTTTAGATTTCATGAAACTGCTTTCAAACTTGCAGGTTTCATGACTCCAGGCCCTGCCTAATATTTTGTCATTTAATGCCTATTCTCTCCACTGATAAAAAGAATTGCAGCCATTTCTCTATGTCAAGCCCACAACCGAGAGCAGGTAAAATTTAAATGTCTCATCTGTCCTTAAGCTTTTGCATGCAGATGGCCTTAGCTGACTCAGGCCTGTGGGCAGGTGGCAGTGGTGTGCAGCTCACCCAGTCTACCCTTGCTGTCTTGGGATGGACTCCCTTAGCAAAATGACCATGGAGGTCACAAGCCAGAAGTGTGTCTTTCTGCAGCTTGGTCTCCTAGTTCAGGGGATGGAATTGTCCCATGAAGGTGTGGGCACACACCATCCCATTCTACTCTCTCGACCATGTGGCTCTTCCTACAGTGGCTTTGCAATGGTTGGGATGATTTTTAATCTTGTATTTAAGCTCTTTGTTTTCAAGCCTCTTTTGCATGTGTCTGCTTGAGTGGCATTCCCAAGGAGGCCAGGAAGGACTCAGGGCAAGTTAGATGGTCTCCATTTGGAAGATGCTTAGGGCACAGAGATCAGCCTGGCCTGAGATCACTCAGCATCGAGGAGCAGAACCTGTCACCATGCACTGAATGTAGGGAAGGTAATGTTGAAGGAGGCAAGTGCTGCAGGTAAATGGCCTCGCTGGTACCCTACCTGCCAGCAATGTCTGCGAGCAGAAAAGTGAAGTCACTTCAGGGATGTCAGGGGGCATCAAGGTAGCCCTGCAGGGCTGGCTGGTCCTTAAAGATCCTCCTGAATTACATTATTAGAATTTGGGTCAGGTTGGTGTTTTATTCCAAATAAGGGAATAAATGTCACTGTGTCTCCTTTTTTCAGAGAAGGCAGTGAGACAGAAGTCCCTATGGTAATTAATTCTCAACTCTACAGAAGTATCAACAAATCAGAATAGCCCAATCGTCAGGCTGGTGATTTCCCCTGAATGTTCTGCCCTCTGTTTGTTCCCAGATCTCCCAAGATCCAAATTCAAGCTGGAGGGCCTCAGGGCTGGACACAGACCAGGAACAGTTTGGAATTTCCACTCAGAGTCACAGGCAAGAAGGAAGGAAGATTTGGTTGGAGCCTCTGGTCTAAGGAGAGGGTTTTGCCATTCCATTCAGTTCAATGAATGCCTCAAGAGCATGTCTTCTAAACCAGACCCTGGGCAAGGAGCATAGGATAGAAGGGAAGGAAGAGATACAGTGACAAGCTGCCAGGGGACCAATTGTGGGATGTATGGTGATGAATATGTCAGTAGTGTAGACACCACTCCACCATGAAGACCTCGATGGGGGAAAGGAATTCCAGGAAGGCTTCACAGAGGAGGTATCTCAGTGGAATTGAGGCTTGAAGAACAAGTGGAGAAATGCTATATAGGAAAGGAAAGGACATGCTGGGTGCTATGGGCTGAACTGTGTCCCCTCAAAATTCAAACGCTGAAACACTAACCTGCAGAATCTCAGAATGGGACTATTTGGAGACAATGTCTTTAAAGAGGTAATTAAGTAAAATGAGGTCACTAGGGTGGGCCTTTGTTCACTCTGACTGATGCTCCTCTGAGAAGAGGCAATCTTGACACAGATATATACAGAGGAAAGACCCTCTGTACAGGGAGAAGCCAAAGACAGAGGCCTCAGAAGAAATCAGCCCTGTAGATACCTTGATCTCAAGATTCCAGTGACCAGAACTGTGAGAAAACAAATGCTTGTTGTTTGGGAGCACCCAGCCTATGGCTGTTTGTTAGCACTAATGAAAATATATACCAGAGAAGCAAAAAGCTCTAGCCAAGTTCTGGAAGTGACCATAGCTGAGTATTTAGAGAGCTGTGTTGCCCTGAGGAGTCAGAGAAGCCTGAGGGGGACAGGATCTGCTTGCCAGAGGCATCTGGACTCCATAATTCTTGGCTCCTTACAAATGGCTGTCCTCATGGTGCAACAGCAAACAAACACCATAACAACATCCAGGATTTGGAGGCAGATTTATTTTATGTTGATGGGCACTGACTGGAATCACTCCCAAAGTATCAGGCTCCAATACATGGTGGTCTAGGGTTTATATGGGATAAGCAAACAGGAAGTACAGAAGCAAAATGGCTTGTCAACCGGGGATTGACTTATACAATGTGCATCACAGTGACCAGCCATTTCTAAGAGACAGAAGCAACTGGAACTGGAACAGGAACTATTACCTGGGCAACTAAGAAACCGGTGTATTCTGGTTGGGGGTGCATTTTCTGTTACATTTCCCCCATCTTTTAGTTTCCCCAGCAAATCTTTGCTGAGCATATTACATGTGATCTTTTGAGACAAGGCCAACCTAGAAGCAGTCAGTGATCCTAGGATGGGCCTTAGCCAAGTTCCCCAAGATTATCTTATTACAGTGTTTTTTCCTAAGTTGTTTTAGGAAGAGACAAAATTTAAACATGTCTTTTCTGTAACATTACTCTGGCAAGGGAGTGAGGGAGTTAATGTGATCTAGGAGAATGTCCAATGTGTCTTGGATGCTCATCAAATCTTGGTCAAGTGTTTGACTCATTATTCTATTTTCTTGGGGCAACTGTCCATAGAGTTTAAGTTAAAAAACACAGCTAGCAGGGGGCAGGGAAGAAAGGTCTTGAGTAGGCAGAATCCTGGTTGATTAACAAAAACCACAGCTAGCAGAGGGGCAGGGAAGCAAGCACTGGGGTAAGCAGCCTGAAAGGACACAGAAATCAAGGGGAATAAGTGTGGAGTAATCTTGTGAACCATTGATGTCCTCAGGCTTCAGCCATGCATGGACTGGTCAGTGTCCACAGTGACCAGAGCAGGACTTTGAGTGTGTTGTCTCTTTAAAGTGAGCCTTGGAGGAGCTATACAGGAAAATTTTCCAGCAGATTTAAGGCTGGATTTTTGAAACTTGTAGAGGTAGTTAATATGTATCTGGGTTATATGTGTATGCAGGAACATCTACAGATATAGCTGGTCTTTTACCTGGTTACAAGCTGTTTCTGTAGGGTTATGTTTTACTTTTGTGTAATCTATTTAGATATTTTTAAATGGGGAGAGTCCACTATAATGCATAAGGTCAGGGCCAGTGATACCCCTGCTGGCTGCAGGGGTAGAGGTGCCAGCACTGCAGCTTGAGCTTGTAGAACAAACGGTGGAGGCAGGTCTAGCTCTGATCTCCCAGAAATATCAAGTAAAGTTTTTCTGGCTGGGGTTGATGTTTCAGTCAATTGGATCTCCAGAGGGGGCTTAGGCCTCTGGACCAGATTATTTTGCATCACTGGTAGCAGGTTTCTAAACAGCAGTGGGAAGCAGTTTGTTGTGCAGACTATCCTTGCAGGAGAGTTTTGGCCAAAATAGTTTTGTACAAAGTGACCACAGCATATCTAGCCTGTTGGACTTCATTCCTAACAGAGCTACTTCCATCCACAAACAGGGTGTATTCAGCATCTGTCAGGGGGTCCATATTTCATCCCAGTACAGCATGTGGCACCTGGACATTTAGGTCTCAGTCTAAGGTGAGCTTGTCTGCTTTCTTGATCAGAAGAACAGTGACTGTTACAGCACAGAGGCAAAGGAGGGAGGCAGCCCTTAGTGACCAAATCCAAGTATTTGCACAGGTAGGCCACTGGGTGTTCCCAGGGTCTGACAGTCTGAGTAAGCATCATTGTTCTTGTTAGCTCAAGGATCCAGATTTTATAGAAGCCAACAGCTCTAAGAAATTTGCAGAGTTTTTTTTTTTTTTTTTTGTAACCAGTTTCTTCCAGATATTGTAGCAGAGCTTATGTGTCTTTCCAGCAGGCAGCTTGGGTGTCATTAATCAGAAATGCAGTGAAGAGGAAACAAGTTTTTGAAATTCTGGGAGGTTGAGTCCAGGTCAGTTAACCTTTGAGTCCAGAACTGGGGTCTTTGCAGAGAAGGGCTGGCTGACAGGAGCCAACCAAAGGCAGAAGAAGGCATTCTTTAGGTCCAGGCAGGTGTACCAGTAGGCTGTGGGTGGCAGAAGACTGAGGCAACATATATGGAGGGCAATCGTGGTGGCATTGGTGGCCCAGAGATCTTGAACTGGCTTTACAGGCAGGAGAGGTGTATTCAGAGCCAAATCTGCCGTCAGAGCCTCCCTGAAAATAGTAAGAGAGTTTTTAACCCCCTATGGCAATTGAATCCAAGTGAGCTGGGCCTTTGTCTCTGGATTTTCCCAGTTGAAGGGGTTTATAGGAGCAACTCGCAAGCAGAGGAAGACATCTTTTAAATCTAGAACAGTCCAAAAAGTGTGTATAGGTCAGAAATTGCAGAGTGTAAGGTGATGGCAGCATTGTTGACAGCACAAAGATCTTGCTCAAGGTGATTAACAGTCTCTCAGGCTGATGTGTGGCTGGATGCCTGTTTGTGTTTTCTGTGCCATCTAATAGCAATGGGGGTCATGGTGAGGTGGCATGGTTGATGGCCAGGCCCAGAGGCGAGTCTTTAGTCTATACTTCTGGGAGAGAGTTTTCAGAAATTCAGGATTGCAGTTATCTATCTCAGGCTGATGCAGGTGTAATTTTCCTCTCAGGGAACAGTAGAAATTTAATGTGCAGTGTTAAATGAAAGGGAGGCTGACTGGCTTGGTGCAAAGGAGATGACCTTCCAGGCTGTAAGTTTGTGCCTGTCAGAAGGGGCGTGAGGCAAGAGTCCCAGTTGCCCTGGTAACTTTTTGACAGAGGGAACTCTTGAAGGTGGAGAGTTCTGTTCTATTGTCTACCGGGAAAGTCACAGGTTTGCCCATGACTTTTGCAATGACTGTGGGCTCTTGGGGGCCCAATTTGTTAGAGCTTGGTCTGTCCTATCTATTCAGGCCCAACAGAGCAGAACTCATTTGTCAAGGCTGACAGTCCAATTTTTCCTGTCAAAGCGTGGAACTCAGAAGGAATTTTTGATAGTCATCTTGGGTGGGCATTAGTTGACACCATCTGACCAGGATAGGTGTGAAAGCATAAGGCTTTGGAGGGAGGGCCTCTGTGGCCAAATGCAGGCAGTGGCTAGCTGGAACCAATTCAATTGGCTGGAAGTAGATGAGTCGGGAGTGGGGAGTGAAGTTATAGGTGTTGGCAGCAGCTGAGGCAGCTGACAAGGATGCCAAAGAAGAATTCTTGGGAAGAATGGGCCTCTTTTTCCAATTTTCCTTTTCTTTGAGATGCAGGGAGTGGTTTGGTTTCATTTTTAACTCCGCAAAAGCCCTTTTTTCTGCAGTCAGGGACTGTGGGTTTTGACTAATTAGTTCCCATCTCTGACTTCCTACATGTGTGTTCTGTACCCTTGAACAATGGCACAACAGACAAAGGGTGGGTGCCCCTCAGAGAGAGACCATTCAGATGCCAGCCTGGCTGTGCCCCTCATGGGGACTTAGTTACAACTTAGCTGAGGGTGTGAGGCCTCTGTTATGCCACATGTCAATCGCCATGGAACTGCAGGTGAGGGCCTAATCAGCCACTGTGACCAGTGCTTCCCAGTCTTGGTGCACAGACAGAGCAGCCTATTGCTTACGCTGTCCCTTCCTCTCACTCACACAATCATTCAGCAGGCACTCAGAGGTTAAACATTCCAACCCCCTTCCCTTGAGGGTGGCCTTAACTAACAAGAGGTGATCAAGCTTTTCTTCTGCTTAAACTGAGCAGGACTGACTGACTAACTGGGGTGCCCCGGGGGTCTTACTGGAATCAGGCAGGCAGGCAGACAGACTGCGTCCTCCTCTATTTGGGGTCCGATGTGAGCTGCTCAAGCAGGGCGCCAGGACTCCTCCTCCAGATCTCTGAGGGGACTTGAGATATCTTGAGGGCATGCCTTCCTATCGGTAGCTGGAGAGGTCCTTGCTCCATCCGCAAGGGCCACAACTCATGACCAAAGAGGTCAGCAAGGTTGGTCTTCCCAGCTGACACACCAGATGCAATGGCAAATAGAAACACCAAAATGACATGCAGGATTTAGAGGCAGATTTATTTTATGTTGATGGGCACTGAATGGGATCACTCCCAAAATATCAGGCTCAGATTTCTGGTGGTCTAGGGCTTATATGGGATAAGCAAGTAGGAAGTATAGAGGCAAAATGGCTTGTCAATTGGGGATTGGTTTATGCACTGGACATCATAGTGATCAGCCATTTCTGAGAGACAGAAGCAACCAGAACTGAACAGGAACTACTACCTGGGTGACTAAGAAGCTGAAGTATTCTGGTGGGGGGGGCATTTTCTGTTACAATGGAAACCCCATGGCACCTTTCCACTTTCTGCTTCCAGCTTCCAGGGGGAAGCCAGGCACACACTCTTTGCTTTGCTTTTCTGTGAATTTAAAGTCAGGTCCCAGCTCAGAGTGTCATTCTCCTTCCCTGGGTCTCCCCAGTCAGACCATTTATATCCTATTTGCTTGGTGGAGTACAGTCAACAGATATGATGAGAGTTGCATGTCTCCTCCAACATACTTGCTTGCTGGCTGTCTTAGTTAATTTTCTGTCATTGCTGAGACAAACTACCCAATGCCCAAAGTTAAAAGGAGGAAAGGTTTATTTAGCTCACAGTTTGTGGAGGTTTCAGTCCATAATTGGCAAGTTCCAAGGCAAGGTTGCACATGGCAGAGGGGCAACAGTTCATGGCAGTGGAAGACAGCAAAAGCAAGCAAGAGAGAGAGAGAGAGAGAGAGAGAGAGAGAGAGACAAGCCTCTTTCTGTCCCTTATATTGTATCCAGTCTACTGGGATTAGCTCAGTGCCAATGCAATCAGTGGACTGATCCAGCAGTCACCCACCCTTAATCCCAACACCCTTAATCCCAGCATTGCACCACTAATCAATCACACTCTCTAGATTCAGCCACCTCTGAAATAAAAGCCTATGACCATGTAAGGCTTTGTGGGGGACGTCTAGACACAAACAGTAACATTCTGCCCCTGGCCCCCCAAAGACTCATTCACATCCATTTATGCAAAAGACATTTAGTCCATCTCCAAGAGTTGCCAAGGTCCTAACAGTTTCAGCATTGCTGAAAAGTCCAAGTCCAAAGTCTCTGAGATTTAAGGCAAACTCTTAGCTTTGAGCCCTCATACAAATGAAAAGAAAGTTAAATCCTTCCAACATTCAATGGCACAAGATAGACATTTCCATTCCAAAAGTTACAAACAGGGCGATACAAAGGAATGGAACCAAAGCAAGTCCAAAATCCAGCAGGGCAAATATTAAGTCCTGTAGTTCCATGTGCAGCATCTGTGGCAAGATGTGAGCTCCAAAGGGCTTGGGGTCTCCACCCCTATGGCACTTCCAGTGGTTGTAGCCCCAATGGCTTCTCTCTTGGGCCTACTCTGCTCCCTCCTTGCAGTTTTCCTCAGACAATCCATGTTCTTGGCTTTTCCAAACTTCTGGGGTCTCCACTGCACCTTTGGCTTCACACTCACAGTTTACACACTGCCCTCTCAGGGGCACACTGTCTGGCCTCCCAGGCCTTCCTCTGAAATTTGAGTGGAAGCCTTCCTGACTGCACACAGGAAGTGTGTGCACCACTGTTCTATTCTGCACGCACCTAAAACCAGTGCCACATGGATGATGCCAAGGTGTGCTGCCATCTGGAGCAGTAGCCAGGCTTCCCTCTCTCTTGCCTAAAGGAGTCCAGTGCCTGGATCACTGAGCACCCTGAATCCAATTCCAAGAAACAAATTCTCTATGCCACCACCATTCTAAAACACGGTACTCTGAGGCTTTCTTCTCAAAACAAAGTCTTTCACTTTTGCAATTTTGAGGCTGCATCAAGGAGACTCCTGCGGCTTCTTTGATGCCCTCAGGCCATCTTTTCTATTCTCCTGTTTCTTCTTGGCAGTCAAGATCTCCTCTGCTCTATCTTTGCAGTCTATACCTTTATTGGAGTTTCCTTTCTGCCCAAACTCACAGTGTTTTAAATCATTCTGATAGGCTCTTTGCTCTTGATTCTCAACATAGGTCTGGCTAAAAACCACCAACAGTAGCCATCCCCCTGCCTAAACATTTGTCCTTCTTAAAATTTCTTCTACAAGATTAATTAGTCTACTGCCCTTAATCTCAGTCTCAGGCAAAGTCACTGGACATGAGCAAATTGCAGTGAAACTTTCTGCCAAGGTATAACACACATCATCTGGACTCCAACAGCCAATGCAGTCCTTCTTCCCAGCAGAAACCTCCCAAGCCTGGTCTTTACTGGCCGGATTTCTATCAGCCTTCTGGTCTTCTGAACTCTGACCAGAGTCTCCCATATAGAACAGGCTAAGGCATTCCAGCTCTACTTTTCCAGCCAGCATGTATGAACCTTTCCTAATTCTTCCCACAATCCATTCCCAAAGGATTCGGAGCCACATGATCAGGTATAGTCACAGTAATGATCCCACTTCTCTGGTACCAAATTTATTATAGTCAGGGTTTGCAAGGGAATAGATTTAGTACAGGACACATAATTTATAGGATTATTTTATATTTACCCAAAAATGTCAAACACAGAGGGGTACAAGAGATCTGTCCATGCGCTAGAGACACAAAGAATCCAGCTGAGGGTCTGGATCCCATGACAATATCCTGCATGAGTCCAGCTGAAGACCTAGAGCCCATGGCAATGTCCTCCATGAGTCCAACTGGAGGCCTAGAGCCCACAACATCTCATGCAAGTTGGTATCAAGGATCTGCACTGGGAAGGCCCAAAGGTCAGTGGTGGAAACTAGAAAGTCTTTGTCAGTGGGATGAAGGATCTGTGCCAGCAGGCTGAGGGATCTGCACTGGAGCCAGGAAGCGATGCTCAAGGTAAGGACCAGAGCTCCCCAAAGAAAACTGCAGCCATCCTCAGGGACAGTGAGGACCCGAGTTCCTCCAATGATGAGAACAGCTGAGTTCATATCAGGAAAGCCAGCGTGACAAGCTTCTCCAGCAACAGCATGCCATCTTCCCCTCCAGTTCTCCTTTTATGCTGTTGGCAACAATCCTTAGGTGGGCCTTCCACACCCAGAACCATGCTGACTCAGTTCAGCAGGGTGTTCCAAGTTGACCATTAGCTAATCCACCACACTGGCCTTTCACACTTAAGAGCCTCCCATGTTTCTCTCAGTGGATCATTGCTGGGAGAAACTGGTCTAAGCTCAAAGCCAAGGCTCAGCTGGAAGATGTTTTAGAAACTGAGATGACATTAAAGCCTCTGTGGTGTGGGGGTGTGTGATAGGCTGAAGAATGGCTCTTAAACATGTTGGGTCCTAATCCCTGGAACCTGTAAAATCTCCTTAAAAGAAAAAAAAAGGATCTTTGTAGATGTGATTTTTTTTTTTTTTTGAGACAGGTCTTGCTATGCAGTTCAGGAAGCTGGCCTTGAACTCACTATGTAGCCCAGGCTGGCCTCTAACTCGCAGCGATCCTCCTGCCTCAGACTCCTGACTGCTGGGATTATGGGCATGTGCCACTGTGCCTGGCTGTAGACGCGATCTTAAAATGGAGGGGTCATCCTGGCTTAACCCAGTGGGTCCCGAATGCAATTACATGCATCCTTATAAGCAGAGGGCAGAGGGAATTTGACACACATAGAGATGGTGATGTGAAGACAGAGCCAAGATAGATCGGCAGATGCTGGCCCTGAGGACAAGAATATACATCCACAAGCTAAGGAAAGCCAACAGAAGCCAGAAGAGGCAAGGAAGGTATCTTTCCTTAGAGCCTGTGAGAGAGCAAGGCCTTTGTCACATCTTGATTCAGCCTATGACTGACTTCAAATTTTTGATCTGCGGACGTGTGAAAGAATAAATTCTGTTGTTTTAAGATATCAAGTTCCTAGTAATTCATTACAGAAGCCACTGGAAATTCATATAGAAGTAGGCCCAGGCCCTCTGTGAGGCCCTGACATCTGCTAGGTCTAGGCCTATACAGTATTAGCTTCTTTTTTTTTAGCTTTTACTGTAAGAAAATAGATGAGATAATCAACTTAAAGGTTTAATTCTGAATCATAGTTGGCGGTTTCTGTCTATGTTTGGTTGGTCCTGCTGTTTTGGGGCCTGTAGCAAGGCAGTACTTTACCTTATAGCCAGGAATTAAAGAGAGGAAGAGGAGGGGCTGGGCTCCCACTCCCCTTCAGGGACTTGCCTCCAATGACCAGAAGACCTCCTGCCAGGCCCGGCCTTCTGAAGTTTCTACTCCTGAAGTTGCTACTGTCTCCCAACAATGCCAAGCTGAGGACCATGTCTTTCACATATGTGCCCTTGAGGGACATTTCAGATTCAAACTAGAGCAATCGCAATCTCTGTCTCTCTGTCTCTCTGTCTCTGTCTCTTCCTGAGTTCCTTCCCTGTACATTTGTGCAATGGGAAGAATAGCCAACCTCATCCTGCACACTCTGCAACTCTTGTTCCCAAAGCTCAAAAAGACCCTGGTAAATTCAGCATATGCACCATGGTCAAGGGGCACCCACAGCATCTAGCCAGGCCTGGGAGCTGCAGCAGCGCAGAACATCACACATTGAGTCTTCCTTGCTATCTGAGAGCCTGAGGAGCCCCCATTACCATGTTTACCTGCATATTCCCACTTATTGTGCCCAATTTGATGATAAATGCAGAGGCTTCAGGGACACTACCCTGAAAAGGCCCTGCCAACTGAGAGATGTAGCCAAGGTAGGAGGAAAGTGACAAAAGCAATTTCCTTCCCAAAGGCCTGGCTTTCTTGAATGCCCATGTGTCTGCCCATGGCTTCTCTCCAGCAGAGATCCTGGAGGGCCCCTTCACCTGCCTCACAACTGACAGCGCTGAACAGGAAAAGGGAAGTGGGGGAGAGGGCACACACACTCGTGGGTTTGAAGGAGGGGCTTAGGCTCCAGAAGGCCTCCAGGCAAGGCCTGCTCCCGGGAGCAGACTGCTCAGGAGCTGCTCGCCTCCAGTCAGGGAGAATTCCAGGAGCTGCTCGCCTGTATGGCCCAGCAGCACCCTCCCTTGAGGTCTTCTCCTGGCTCACGGTCACCCCCCACCTTAATTCCACTAACTTTTACGTCATCCTCTACCCAGCCACCCTCACTCACTTTTTTCATTGTACATTTCACAGCCTGAAATCACTTATTTTGTCCTTATTTGTTGTATGTGAAGGATGGATGAAGCTGAGTCTTCACTGTGGTCTCTGCCACAGAGATCTCACTCAGAAAATACTAAATGAGTGGATGAGAGGTGCCCTAAGAGCCAGAAAGATTTTTCATAGATTGCAGAGGGGTCCTCAGAATCAGTTTACTAAAACCTCAGCAGGAAAGCGAGGCCCCTCTCTGAGCATGCAGCTATGCCCCATCCTCCTTAGCTGGCATCACTGTGTGGATTTCCAGGACTCTGTAGAGAGGCTCACAGAACTTTCATGGAACCTCTGGGGGGACAGGGGGTAAGGAAGATTCCCACTGTCCTCTCTCTGACCCTGGCCTGAAGCCTATGGCAGGAGACCCTCAGCCACCCTCTAAAGGATACTCAGGTTGTGATGGTGGCTATATCTGGGGGTCAGACAGGCACCAGGGGCTGGCAGTGGGAGAGATGGACTGGAGGTCTTGAGTGGATTTCACTGATTAATCACAGCATTCAAATTAAAGCCCACAAGGCAAGGGCTTCTTTCAAAGAATGGGGGCCATATTCAGCCAGTAGGCCTGCCATCACTAGCAATGCCCAGCCATCTGAGAGCTGGAGACTCTGTCCAAAGCTTACCATGCTGCCCCTACGCTTTTGGAGTCAGGACTCATCATGGGTTGCCTCCACATAAGGGGATCCTTTCATTTCTTGTCTGCATCCAATTTCCTTGGTAACATTTTAATCCATCTGAACTGGAAGGAAGTCTTCCTTTAATCATGCTCTGAAAATCTTTAATTGTTAAACTTCCTTTTTAAAAAAATTTGCAGCTTAATGTTTCATTATTTCTAAACAAGCCAATTTTACAGACATTGCATCCTTAATGGGACCTAATTATGGGGGCATTTTGGCAAAGATGCAGGGGCTGCTTCATTCAGAAATTTAAACCTTCCCCAGGAGGAGGGGCTGAGGGAGGAACTTTGAGGATTCTTACATCATTACACACCATAATTACACATACTTTCACTAGGTGCTATGAAAATGCTTTGTTACAAATAATTAAATTCAGTACAACCAGAACTGCACTGAGAAGACACAAACCTTGCATAAAAGCAACAAAATCAGCACCTGTGGATTAAATCTTCAGAGTCACCTTTATTAGGCCTCAATCAGTCCCCTCTACTCACTATCCCCTGAGAGGGAGCAGGAGAATTCCCCTACAATGACAATGGCTGGAGTCAGGAAACCTACCTCTGAGCCCCAGATCTGCTGTATAACCTGCAGTTGGAACTTGGTGTGAGTTATTTCCCCCGAGCTTTGGTTTTCTTATCTGTAAAATGGAGATCACAGGAACATAATGCTTGGGAGGGTTGAGAGGATCAAATGAGATGATGGAAGGAAGGGTGCTTTACAAACTATGAAAAGCCAGACACACTACTCAGAACTCCAGCCTCTCCTGCAGAATATATTGTAGAAGCCAGAGGCCCAGAAGCCCAAGACAGTTGCCTGCCAACCTGGAACCCCTCATGGAGGGCATTATGTCTGCCCCTTGCCTGAACAAGCCTAACACTTCTCATATTTCAGGGCCCACAGTGCTGCTATCAGGGACCCAAGGTCAATTGTCCTAGTATCTCTATTTTCACTCTCCTCTCTAGTGACTGGAGACCTATAAGACAGGTGTTTCAGAAAGCCCAGTGTCTGGGTCTCAGGGCCACCAGCTACATCAAGCCTCTCTGACTTAAAAGTAAAATTAGGTCACATGATGGGTGACTCACTGAAATTACCCAGTAATGTTTTCGGTGAAATCTTTTATTAAATAATCAGATAATAACTCTTCACTACACATTTTTTGGATAAAGCGATTGATCAGAGCCATTGAAAAAACATAACTTGGGAGTATACATAGAGATTTTGTTGGAACATCTTGAACTACTAATTCTGTGAGTGTCGCCTCCTTACTTAAAGCAGAGCCTGGCCTCTGTGGGAGCAAGAAAGCGGGGTCGTGCTATCCAAGCTGCATGTGATTAGAATGCCCATGTGGAGACTACGCCAGAAGCCTGGTCTCAATGTGCCATTCTCAGCCAATGAAGATTTATCTGTGGTCTCAGACATGGCAGAGTCATTTAGGTTTGAATATGTGTGTACATATTGACAAGATCATTGTCTTTGGTAGGGGCTGAAGATTAGGTTATGACCATCTTTGCCCTCTGTGGATGCTCCAGCCCACTCTCTGGAGTCATTCAGAGCTGTGGTCACCTGGCCATTACTGGAAGATTCTACCCACCTCCTATTACCTACTTCCTGTGATGCCTGTGGCTTGTTTGTTATTTGGCATGAATAATGATAATTCTCCTTTGGGGTACAACTTACCAGAGAGACCCCTCCAGAAGCCATTAAATGGACCCAGGGACCTATAAAGACAATGAGCGAATGCAGACCATGGTCCAATTGGTACTGTGGGGAGCCAGTCACTTTGTAGAAATGCCACTGTTACAGTGCGAACAGAGCTCACTGAAAGAAATCAAGAAGCTGAAAGCAAGAAGTGGCTCCTTCCAACTGAAGGAGAAGATCTGGGACAAACAGAGAGGGCTGGGGTGGGGTTCTGCTGATGGGCTTTCCTGTGTGGCTGTGTCACCAGGCCAATGGGTGCCATAGCCAGACCTCCTTGCTCCACTGCAGTCCCTACTGAAAGATCTATCTAGTTCCTGCTTTCCTCAAGACAAAAAGCTCAGTGGCAACTGGAAATGATTATTGCAGTCAATCACTGCTGACACTTAAAGGGTTTTGCTGCTGAGGTCATTTGGTACAGTGGCAAAGCACCCTGGCAAACATATTGGTGCCACCTTCTAGCTGGGGGAAATTGGGAACCTCACTGGTCTCTTTGAGCCACAGTATCCTTGTCTCTAAAATGGGAATAGCAATAACAATAAGAGTAATCATGTCATAAGGTCATCATAAGATTGAATGGAAATATCCACAAAAATTACCTGCAAGTGCTAAGCATTTCTGTCAGCTCGGCAAGTTCTTTTGGACAATGCTGATCCTTTCTCTGGGCTCTACCTTTTTCTCCATGTGCAAAAACTTCCTTTGAGTTGAAGGCAGAGTCTGTTTCATCCAGACCAGCCCATTGGGAGATAGGAGCATTTCTCAATCTGTACCCAATCTGATGGCAAAGACAGCAGTGTTCCAATTTTGACCAGAAGGAACAAAATCCTGCCAGGGCAAAAGGGAAAATTCACTCATCAAGTATTGTTTAAATTATTTGAAAATATACTGCATCTGTTTAAGGTTTAAAGCCAAAGAAAGTGGCGAAGTAACCGAGCATGAGATAGCTTTCAATAAATAATCATGGAATAAATAGGAATATTCGCATGGGAGCCCTGGAAATGCACGAGTAGTTTGGTACCAATAAAATGCAAAGGATAAAAATAAAATACAATACAGCGGCAAAAGTATTTATATAAATCATGAAAATGTAAGGAAAGAAAAAAGAGCTAGCTGCCCCAGCTCACATTTGGAACAAGGTAATATGAGAAATATGTCTGCCACCAAAAACTGTATTAGAAGCTGGGAAATAACGAACATGATTGCATGGTAGTTTTTCCAAGGGTGAAATTTACAAACGATTTACCGTAAATGTTTACCCAGTGTACAATAGAGAAATGTGATCAGAGATAATTTATCTTAAAATTCTCACCACATTCTTATGTATTCCACTTGAGAAAGGGACATAGGGTTTTTCAACATGCTGCTGTATATTCACAGCCTCCAGAGCCCCAAAGTATTTTTTTTTTTTCTTTTTGGCTTAACTTAAGCCACTGGACAAAGCTGTCCCTTTGATCCTCTTCGGAGAAAAGTTTTTTAAATGTGCCCTGTGGTGAGGTGTTAATCGATGACCAAATCAGATCAATACCTATTCCATTAATCAAGAATTTCAGAGCAAAATTCACATCTGAAAAAGGAGAACATTTCCCTCTCTTTCCCTCCATGGAAACAGAAATTTGACTGAAGGATTTTCCCACCATGGAGCTGCTTCCACCTATTAGGCCCCTGACTCTCTGT